>VUQK01017226.1:10742-36915 GCA_015106715.1 Bujurquina vittata
TGTCTCTTGGCTGGCCTGGTAATGCCTTGGGGTCCCTCCTGATGAGCTGGTGGAGGTGGCTGGAGAGAGGGAAGTCTGGACTTCTGTGCTTAGGCTCCTGCCCCCGCGACCCGGCCCCGGATAAGCGGAACATAATGGATGGATGGATGGATGGAATCTACAGTTACTGTCGACTGTGTCCATCCGTTTGTGACCACAGTGTGGCCCTCTGCTGATGGCTGCTTCCATATCATCTGAAACTGGTTTCTTTAACACGACAGTGAGTTGACTGTACTGAAATAGCCTCATGGAGCACCTTTGGGATGTAGTTGAGCGGTTGTGCAGCTAATCATGTCAATATGAACCAAAAATAATGTTTTCAGCACCTTTTTTTGAATCTATGCCACGAAGATTTAAACGCAGCTCTGAAGGCAAACAGGCCCAACCCTGAACCATACCCCATTATAACGCATGTTCCTCTGCCCTACATTAACTCCACTATGTTTTCACCACAGCACAATTATTCTATCAGTACAGTCTGTGCTTCTTATACCTCCTTTCTAGCACGAGATTATTTGCAGTCAAAACAAAGACGGTGACGGAGCATCCTTTGTCACCAGGATGCTGCGCACCAACATGACGCTACAATGTAGCGGAGTCGCAGTTTTCATGGCGGTGCGTCGGCAGGCCAAGAGGACAAATGTTCCAAACAGCCACTACGTCACTCGGTACTCACCGGCCCGGACGGAATGGAGAAAGCCGGCCCGGCTGCTGCTCCTTCTCCTCGCTTGTTCTGGGACACGCCGCGACTCGCACACAGATCGGGCCCGTCGATCCAAAATAACGGGTGTCGATGTCCTCCGCGCCTGCCCACTCCCTCAGTCCGTCACTGTTTACTGCCGAGGCTGATGGCAGAAAAGAAACAGCAGGGGGCGCTGCAGGACAGCAGAGGTTGCTGCACCAGGAACACACAGTAAGATAAAGATATAGGGCTCAAAAATGTTCTCCTAGCATGTTGGTAAAGAAAAAAAAAACCCAATGAAATAGTAAAGATGACTATTAAAATAAACCATACAATGAATAAAATGTAAGAAATAGAGGCGTTGGGAAAAAGAGGGCTGAAAGTATCAAGAACTAAGCTAGAGGAAGGAGTGAGAAATACCAAGAAATAACATTAAAAACATAGGCTTACATTTCAGACACACTCAGCCAGCTTCGCTACCATCACAATATTATTAGTGACGTAACTTTTGAGACGCGAGCACCTCAGCAGGAACCTCCAGGGCTGGATTTAAGCCAACACAGAAGTACAAAAGTGAAATGAAGCATCAGCTTCTTAGATGGTCTCTACTACACAGCAGGCAATAATATTAATCAGATTAGCCATTAAAAATGCATTCGAAGACAACAACAGCACACACACACACACACACACACACATTTGAAATGACTCAGAGTAGTGAAGGTGAAGCCCAGCAGGCTTCAGGTGCCTGTGTTGGGGACACCTGTCGATCAAAGCAGCCGCGCGTTGGATGCTTTTTGATGCTGTTTTTTTTGGCTCTTTCCGTTTTGCACCTCGAGAGGTTGCTCATTGGTCAGTAAAGTCCTGATGTGAACTCAGACATCAAACGGCGGATCAGGCTGCACCGTTATTGAAGTTAGTGGCTTTCAGAGAAATTGGTGTGTTTGCACGTTCCTGTTCTAATAATAAAGGGATCAAACGGGTGGATTGATTATATTTGACAGTATTTAAGTGCGAAACAATACGGTTTTCAACAAGGCTGGCTGTGCAGCCACACTGATGCCCTCCTCAAGAAGCCTGTGCTTTTGATCTGGTGAGTAAAACCCTGAAAGGATCCGAGTCTGTGCCGTGCACCCGTGCAGTTTATGGATTAGGCTTGCCAGCAAACCTTTCTAGCCTTAACTGGAAATTTAGCGCTCCACTTTCTCATCCAAACATTCTGGAAGCGTTTTTCTGCAACTGGGAAAAAAAAAAACACAAGTCATAATTTCCCGAAAACCCGAGCCCTATTGCAGAATCCCTGTGATACACACCAAAACCAATAAAGGAAAGTTTTCCCATTATCACTGTTTTTTACAGCTCGTTCCCACTGCAGTATGATAAGAATGAGGAAGTCTCCTAATGTCTGCACGCTTGAGCAAACAAAACTGGGAACATTGTGCTGTGATCAATAGGAGAAGCCCGACTGCAAACAAACACACATCAGCTCAGACAACATCAAACAGCCACAGTCCAGATTGAGGCTCTACACAAGTGAACAGAAACTGTTGAGAATCCAATTTCAAAGAGGCTGAGAAGTTTTTTTGTTTTTTTTTTAGGTAAAGTACACAATAACAGCCAGTCTCATATGCAACAGCTACAGCACATGATGGAGACAGAAGGACTTGGAAGACATTCTCTTAATTCGGGAGGAGCTATGAGCCTGCATTTAGAGTTGTTGCATATTTAATGGCAAACTTTATAAGTAGCAATACTTAGTAAAGATGATCAAACACACACACACACACACACACACGCATGCACTGATGAGAGCTGCTGAAACTAGGTCATCAAGGCTACATTTTACAGAGCCAAACTCCCTCCTCAGTGGCCTTATTTCAATGCAATTGTTTGTGCGAGCAATGTAATTTACAGACAGGGCCGTGGGGCTTTAGTCTCAGCTGCAGCAGTGTTAAATGTCTCCATTTCCCAAGTCTAATAACAGAAGTATTATAAGAGCCTGCTCAGACCAGCTGGTCCCTGGTGCTGGGGCAGGGGCATGAGCTGGGCTGCCTAGCCCGGAGAGACCCACCCAGGGGTGGCGAGAGTGGACGGAGAGCCCGCTCGGGCGTGCCAAGCTGCAGCTAGATGTGTAAATGACTCTTGTAATTTCCCTGGTGATTCTGGTGTCAGGTCAAATCAAAGGGTTTCCTGAGCACACACATACTGTACTGTATGAACATGCATGTGATGTGCAACACGCTCCAGATGTGCTACTGCCGTGCATACGCGTGATCACGCAGGCGTGTTCAGTGCTGTATGTGCTGGCTCGGAAACAGGAGTGGAGGACAGCTGACCCAATCGTCCATCCATCTCTCTCCTCCTGTTATGTTTCATTCAACATCCCCACATCTTGTGTTGTCTCTCGCCCTCTCTCTCTCTCTCTCTCTCTCTCTCTCTCTCACTCTTGCTCCCATTTCTTTCCCACTCCTCTTATTATTTTTGAGTGCCGACTCTAAATCGGAGAGCAGCAGGAAAGCAAGGGTGGCACAGCGCTCACGTGTCACCTCACTGACCCACTCCTCTTTAAATCCACGGCCCAATTTTACAGGCGCACTAAACAAACGGCTCATCACACAAGGCATCTATAATTAATGTCACCTGATACTTGACAACTGTGTGGTGAATTTTACAGCCTGGTGATTGAATCTGCGAGACTCCCTCTTTGGAGTCTCTCTCGCTCTTCTTGTTTCTGTGCAGGCAACGTGTCGAGTTGCCTTAATCAAGGGGCACCAATGTGGTCCAGACTCAAGTGTCTAAACGTATCACATGAAATGGGTTTCCCCAGACATGTTTACATCTGCAAGCCAAACCTGATTTTGAAGACTTGTTGATTACAATAAAGAAAAACAAGTAATAATTAAATCTGGGTCTCATTTCATCCATTTCAAGCCAGTTTTTTTATAACTGTAGTTACAATGTAGATTACCCTTACAGGAGCTGCTCGGCCATGAAGCTCCCAGTGTGCAGCTTTCGTGCTGATGTTTAATGCCAGAGGAGGTTTGGAACTCTGCAGTTATGAACTCAGTTGCTGAGTTCCTAAACATTCCCACTTAGCAACGATACCACTTGCAGTTGATCGAGGAATATCAAGGCGGGAAGAAATTTCAGAAGTTGACTTGTTGCAATGTTGGCTTCCTGTTATAGAACCAGCCAATCACTCATAAATGTTTGTAAAGGCAGACTGCATGGCTGTGCTTGATTTTATACACCCAATGAAAACACCTGAATTCAAATATTAACACATGCAACCCAATACTTTTGTCCATATAATGCAGATTCACGCTAAAAGGAAAGGAAAGTGTCTGTCATACAAGACAAACTAAGATGAACACATGACATATTGTCTCATAAGTGTTTGCAAAGCCAGCTGGCTAGGTATGGAAGCTCATTCCCACCACTGACCCATTCACATGAATGAAAATTAAGATTAGGAGGTGTGGCCTAATATTTTTGTCCGTATAATGAATGCCAGCATGTTGTGTTAAATTTATTTCATTTGCAATTAGCTGGTAACGGCAATTAGGCTTCAGGGCTTTCTGCAAGAAAGTTCTTGTTTTTATATATATTTTCAGTTGACAGTCACAGTTGTGCTGACAGCACTGAAAAAAAAAAGATTTTAACTTGTGCATGAAGATATGGCTCACCTTTAGCTCAAAGGCTTTTACATATTTGTGTCTACATAACAACTATAAATGTCCAGATAGGCACAGAATAAAGAATGATTGGTCTGAAGGTGTGTTATAGATAATTACAGCCCACCTCTAAACCAGTGGTGTGTGCACAAGGCACACTGGAGGGAACGCCGACATGCCATAACGCACCTGTGTTCTAATATAGCTGCTGTCAGCTGGCATGCCAATTCTTTTGATTGGTGTCACTGCCAGGTGAGGCTTTTTTTTTCTCTTTGCAATAAGCTCCAATATTTTATTTTATAGTATATATTTTGTGCAGTTTCAGTATTCAGTGTTTCATGTAGTGCTAACAAAAAAAACCTCCCCAGGGGAACACCTGAACTAACCTGACCGAACACCATCTGAGAACCAATAGACATTCTTTGCACCCCCCCCCCAGGCCGGATCATTGGCACATTTTCTGAAAATCTTATCTTGATGCAGGAAATAAAATAAATGAGATAGCAGAGCATTTTACCTGTTAACAATTTGATTTCTGAGTAATGTTTGCGCTGATCACAAATCAGCAAACATGTCTTGAGCCTTTGAAGCAATAGCCTGCGTTTGGGTGCTCAGTTCAGTGGCAGCGTGAGGTCCTCAAACGCTGTGTGTGTGTAACGATGATGTAATGAGTTAATATCACACGTGCGCTGCAACGACCTGCACAAACCCATCCTTCCACTGAACTCATGCGCGTGTGTCACCGCAGGGGCGTAATGAGGTCGGGCTGAGGTTCAGCCACATTTCATAGCTAACACACCACACCTGTCATCTGTCCTGGTTTGGTTTTTGAAGAATAGCACCGCATTACATATCAAAAACAAAAAAAAAAATACCCTCACACATATACAGGGCAGTATCCGATGTCCTGTATTAAATCTAACTGCAAACAACAACCCACACGCACAACACAATCACGCCTGGATCAAAGTACCAGAAGATTACATGTAATCGAGTTTGTGTGACAAGGACCAATGATGATGTTGTATTAAGTACTGGAAAGCAGGCCAGCTCGAACCCCGTGGGGGTTTTTTTTTTTGCAGCTATGGTACCTACTCTTGAAGAATATCTTCCGTTTCCCCCCTACATTTGTCTGTGATTAATTTCATGTCATCTGGCTATGTTTTATTTAACACTTAATCGTGGAGCGCCCCTCCCTGCATCCCCTGCAGCTCGTGTGTTCACGTGTAGTGGAAAATAATTAAAAGCCTACGATTATTCCCCTTCCACTCCTCTACTCTCGCTCACAGCGTTCCCCTTTTTCTTACAGCTGAACATTCAAGTGGCTTTCAGCAGAAACGGGTGAGCCATTACTGGACACTTTAGCACGCAATTCTTCCTTTCTTATATGGTAGTGCCCATCTGGTTAGAAGATGCTCAAAACGCAATAAATGAAGCTCCAAGCAGATTTTTGAGATGGTGCTGTGATTCACTGCTTTCCACAAGTGGTTCATTTTCCTGCGCAAAAATCTCTTTCTTCCTCTCTTTCCTTGTGTAAGCCTCTTTAATCTAATCGTCCCTCACCTCCTTATCGCAGACCCGTGCGCTACTTTCTAAATGATCTGCAGTATCTTGCTCAGACAGCAGAGATGAGCTGGATGTGGCACTTTCTTCAGACCTAAAGAGAGGCAGCGTAGGCCTGGACTGAGCTGAGGATGCACAGAAAGAGCAGACACACAGCTGACAGCCCCCCAAATGGACATGATGTCTCACTGTGGTCGCGCCATGTGCTTTCTGCACATGTAGCTTGTCTGGAAAGCCAAAAAAAAAAAAGCCTGTAGTGTAATCGAAATATCTATATACCGCAATGGCTCCATCTTTATGTTATGGCTCATGTACTGAGAAAAAAGATGGCACAGAAATTAGAGATATGGCAGAGGGTGGTGAAAGTTGAAGGGGGGGGGGGAAGCCCCTCAGGTGTAATTATAAATCTTTTGCTTACATTCAGTTGGCAGTTTATTAGGAACATCTGGTGGAAAACTAATAAAAAAGCTACTTTCAGCTGCTCCCTTATTCATAAGCAGTCACTGCACAGTCTAATAAAAGTCATCATGTTTAGTTTTTGTTACTGCTACTTTACAGAGGTGTTAATAAAAATGCATTCTCATTTTGGAGGAGGAGCAGCTTGTGGTGCTATTGAAATGAAGCGTTAGACTACTGCAAGCTTTATGGTCTTGCTGTAAACGGTATGTTATCTCTGCAGCTACTGTATGAACACCTAATCATATTTTCCATACTCATCATATCCATTCATCCGGCCACTTTATAAGATACTATGTGTCGGGTACGGGCTCATTAATACAAATATCTAATCAGCCAATCACATGGCAGCAATAGGCATGTAGCTCAAGATGGTCGAGATGATCTTCTGAGGTTCAAACCGAGCATCGGAATGGGGACGAAAGGAAACTGCTGATCTGCTGGGATTTCCCCACATAACCATGTGTAGGGTTTACAGAGAACGGTCTGAGAAAGAGAAAACGTCCAGTGAGCGGCAGTTCTCTGGGTGAGAATGCCTTGTTGATGCCAGAGGTCAGAGGAGGATGGCCAGACTGCTTCGAGCTGATAGGAAGGCAGCAGTGACTCGTTAAATCCAAAGTATGCGGAGGAGCATCTGTTGTGTAGCTGCTGAGCTCCAACAGCGAAGAGCAGGAAACTGAGGCTACAGTTCACACAGGCTCACCAAAAGTGGAAAAATGCTGCTTGGTCTGATGAGTCTCCGTTTCTGCTGGTAAGATTTGCAGGTCAGAATCTGGCAGAAACAACATGCAAGCATGGCTCCATCCTGCCATGTATCAAGAGTTCGGGCTGCTGGTGTGGACTTTATATTCTTGCCATGCTTTAGGCCCCTTTAGCACCAACTGAGCATCTTTTCAGCACAGCCTACCTGAGCAGTGATCTTCTGACGGCTGCTTCTAGCTGGATAACACTCCATGTCACAAAGCTCAGATCATCTCAAACTGGTTTCTGGTGGCAAAATCTGCAAATAAGCCATTACAACAAATCCGTTATTTTTCAAAATATAATGTAAATGGCCCTTAAACTTGTACTCAGGTAGAGAACTATAGTATGTGTACTTGGGAAAAAAAAATCCTTCACTTGTTATTCTGTTAACAAGTGCTGAGAGAATAGAAACAAATGGGAAAAAATGAATGAAATTTGCTGACTATTGTTTACCAAATCTAAAGAACGGATTATTTTTCTCCTTTTCATTCAATTAGAAATTGATTTTTTTTTTAAAAAAATTTTGTTAAAGAAAGAGCTTTATCTTCCTGAAGCTCCTGTTTCAAATTTCCACCTGAAAAAAACTTAAGTCCGCAGCAAATGCAGAACATTAGAAAGTCGGCTCGACGGGCAACAGAGACACTCTTAGAAATAAGTCTTTTTGCGCTTATCATCATCAGCCCAGGATGCAATTAGAAACAACGATGCTCGTGTGGTTGTAATCTCGCTTTAAAGACCCAACACGTATCCCTAATATCGTGCCAAAGCGTTTCAGCTGCATTGTGTTTATCAGGATGTGGAAAACAAATATATTTTTATCTGAACAGTCAGGGGAATAAACACATCATTTTACACACTGAACAACTGGAGGAGCATTTTTTAATAAGCGACAGATGAATCGAAAATGAAGATACCAGACAGCTGCAGTCTTGCTGTCGCACCAAGTGATGGACCAGAGAGTGGAATCTGTCTTAAGGAGGAAGATTTGTGTTTTTCAGTGTCGGCCTAGAGTTCATTAACACATTTCAGCTGGAGATTCAAATGGTTCACACTGCATTAAGAATTAGACGGTGCAGCCAGTCTCATCCCCCATTTCCCACACACACACACACCCACATGCACACACACACACACCTACATGCACACACAAGCCTGGTCATGTGTAATTCTAGTCCAGGTGACATTTAGGATGTGCAAACTGGCTCGTGGATGCAAAGACATTTTAAAGACTAATGGACCCATCTTGTGATCTGTCCAGTGACTCTATGCAATCAAATATTTGCAGAAAGCCACGGTGCAATGACGAGACACACTGACAGACAACAAACACAATGACATGGGCAATGTTTACGTTCTCTGCCCTCAAACCTCTCTTTCTCTCTTTAAGCATCCCTCCACCGCCCGTCATCCTCCCACTTGCTGCCTCCACTCTCAGCCTCAGCCTCCGTCTCTCTCTCTCTCTCTCGCTCTCTCTTTCTGCCCTTTCTCTTTCCCTCTTCTTTACCCTCCCTCTCTCCTCCTCCCTGCTGCGCTCTCGACTCACTCTCATTCCCCTCGCTCACACACTCAGGCAGCATCCTCCCCTCTCCACTTCTACCTTCACACTCACCTCTTCACGCCTCCCTCTCAGCTCCTCTCGCCGCCTTCCTTTTCCGTCACCTACTAACACACATCATCCCTCGCATCTTCCCGTCTGCTGCCTTTCTCTCCTCCATCTCTTCCTATTCCTCCCTCCTTCTCACTCACTCACTCACTCACTCAACCTTGCGGTCTTGCCAAACACACACGTACACACACTCATGCTGATTGGCACCCAAGGACAGAGCACCCTCTCCCCCAAACCGGCTACCAGGCGGTTCGATCTTGTGGCCAGCAGGCTTCTTGACACTGAGCACAGCTGAGGAAGAGGACAAGAAAGAGGCCATGGAGCCCAGTCACATGTTCCCTGTTTTTTCCCCAAATGGGAGCACCTGGCAGAATCCCGCTGAGGTTGCCCAGGGATGCCCCCTCGGACCACTACCTGTCATCTACTACAGTGTCCTGCTCTGTCTTGGCCTACCAGGTAAGAGATGTGCACATAAGTGCATGCTTTGTGTCTACACACCTGCATGTCTTATTCTGTGTTAATTTGCTCACGCTTATGCTAACAGCGCGCTTTGGTGCCACGCAGCCTTGCATCTTGATTTGTTGTGCACTTACCTGCAGGACTAAGTGAGTGTGTCATGCACAGCTGCTCCTGTGTGTCACTTCATGCACACATACTGTTGATTCGTCAGTCTGACCTTGTGGCCGACACTTGTGCATGCACGTGTACTAAGTATGCATGTGTCTGTGCTTGAGCCCACCTTGAATTTCTTATGCTTTTGCCTCTTTCTTGGAAATATTCAGGCTTAAATATTCAGGGAGGGAAAACAACAACCGTGTATGTAGATCATCAATAAGTTAAATTGCTCTCTTCCAATATTTTGCAGAGTTTTGATCTCAAACTAAGAAACAGCACCTTTCTTTAATGATCTGGAGCTGACATGTGGATGTGTTGGCAGTGTATATGTGTCTTGACAAATTGTGTGAGTCATGGGTTGACCTCTGGGACGAGTGTATGTGTGTGTGTGTTACATGTTTCCTCTCAATGGCCCGAATTAATGACACTCCCTTCTCGTGTCTTTACCATTGAATGATTAGTCCATTCACAGACATTGTCAGACCTATTTACTGTCTCCGTCCCAATGCGTGATCTATGAGCGCTGACCTAGTCTCACACGGTGGTGAAGCGATGTGAGTCTGTGTGTGTGTGTGTGTGTGTGTGCGCGTGTGTGTGTGTGTGTGTGTGTGTAAAACACAGACACGGAGACAGACAGGCAGAGGCAGACAGAAAGCCTGGAGGTCAGATGAAAGAGGAAAAGTGCTGAAGATTAGGTGAAAACCCACCGAACTGTCAGCCAATCTGCTTTTACCCCCAAACAGTGCATTCAATCTGTGATTAAAGAGCACAAAACATAAATCAGAGGTTATACTAATTAACCCCAATTTTAAGATTGGATTTATTGTGAGTTTTGATATGTCGTGGACCAACTTTGGCGAACACCAGCAGTGACTTCTAATGTCTTATTCATCCTAATCTTCATGATTAACACCTCTTCTTTAGCTCTGAATCCCTTCGCTTGATAGAGATTGGGAGTGTGATGTTATCAACAAGCTAAGCCGTGCTGGTTCAAAACAAATCTGCATTGCAAAGCGAAAAGCTCTTGTGCGCCAAGACTGCAGTCGCTCCACAGATTTGCTGTCTTGTAAAAGTAAAAGTCTTTTTTTTCTGATCAAACCCCGCCTAATTTGTTTCTCCTGGATGGCAGAGCAAGCAATTTGCTAAGCTGTCGTTTTCTTCTTAAATTTTATTTGATTCTGCTGCTGAGTCGTCTTTGCAAATTGGATTGAGGCCGGTTGTTTAATCACTGAGCAACAATAACCTGAGAGTGTAAAGCAATCCTACAATAGTCATCTGAATTAATGGCTGAGTTGAGTGCAGCGGGCTGATACTTTGCAGCAGCAGGTTCGACTTATTCAATCATTATGACACAGCTCGTTCCACTCAAGCTGAATCATGAATGTTTCATGAGCGCAGCATGTGTGAGTAGTGGCGGCGTGACCTACAGAACCACACATATTAGGCACATTTGATGGAAAGGAGGCTGTTAATTGGTTTGTCAGCCAGTGATTCACTAGTTAACAGAAATGAGGGGTTTTTGAAGCAGCATCACATCCATGCGGACTAACTTTGACCTGCAATGCTGCAGGCGGAGAGGGGTCATAGCAACGCGAAGGAAGGTGATAAGAAAAGGGATTACGCAAGTGGAGTGGCGGAGAGAGATTACTGTGACCTATAGTGAAATGACGAATTGAACGAAAAGCAGATGAATAGGGAGCCAGTCCAAAAATTGGACGACGCGGACACCCAGAAGAAGAAAAGTGGAGTTAAGGAGAGAAAGATCAGAGCTCTAATAGAGAGGGAGAGATTAATAACAGCCGAGCCGGCGAAGTAGCACCTCTGAGCCCCGACTCGGGGTGCTACAGACGACAGAGCTGAAAACGAATTGCCCCATTTTTAATTAATCGCTAACCCGCTCTCTAACTCGCTACAACACACTGCTTGAGACAGAGCAGACGTGTGCTGGCACAGCAAGCAGTGCAATGAAAGAGCAGTGTCTCTGGCTCTTCATATCGCATGATGGAATTACAGAGGTGAAGTACAGCATGTCTCGGAACGCTCGCCGGAAAGACACAGATTGTGTGGTGGGAAGCCATCAGCTAATGAGCAATACTGTGTGACATAAGCGGGTGCTCGAGAGAGGGTGCCCCCAGTGTCTGGGCCAACACAGTCCAAGATTTCTCAAACACAATCTGTTGTTTATGAAGGTGTCTACTGACCTGTACACACACATTGTAAATCCCACATAGCCCGGTGAGCTATCAAAGCCGTTCTTCAAACGGGAGCCATTTTACATTCGCCTCAAGACTTCAGCATCCGAATTAAACACGCAAAAAAGTGTTAATGAAATGTCTGCGCGCTGAGATAATGCCGCGGGGCACAAAGCCACTGAGGAGATTAAATTAATCTCTATTGCAGCCAATAATTAACAATTAAAAGTTCATTTAATTAGTCATAAAAGACAGTTTTACCAAAACAAGCTCAGTGTTTGGGTTCATTGTCACAATACATTGTCCACAGTACCATAAGTATCAAGATATACTCCCTACGAGACACTTGTCAACAGTACAGCACAATATCTGCGTAACTATGTAACAGTTACTGTTTTTGTGCATCTGTGGGTAAAGCCCTAATGTGGTCACGCAGCACGTGGGTGTGGCTTTGAGAAGTCCCACCCACTTGGCACTCAAACCTTCTGTTTGCCAGAGGCGGCCAATAAGAATCTTAAAACGCCTGCAGCTGAATAAATGTTCTGGTAGACCAGTTCAACTCCATGACCGCACACGAATGGAGCACATTGCTGACCTGGGCCGCTTCAGTGTTTCAGCAGATAAACAGAAAATCACGCCCTTCAACAACAAATAGTGCCAATTGCTCCAGAAAATATGGCGCTCGTCCTCCACAGAATTTGCTACGTTTCCATCTAAGCGCATTTTGATTGAGCTGAATAGAACTGGGGCCTCGGAGAGCATTGTGGAACAGGTTTCTATGCAACCACACGGGCACATTGCAAGAAAAGAAATTCACACGTCTTTGTTTTCCGCCGCTTGCCGTAAAGCTCTCAGGGGATTCCTCCTCAGCCACCTGTGCACCCAAACATATGTGCGTTCACATGCAGCGCGTTACCTACCCGCCCCTCCAAGCTTCTCACAGTTTTATGCTGCCTTTCGCAAGTCAGCAGTGCGACTGAAAGCCGACTCGCACTGATGGGTCCACCCAGGGGGGTAGAGGTTGGAAAGGTTCGGCACTAACCAGCCCATCTTCCATGTTGCAGTGTCAGGGCTGGTGTGAGCCGCTGCTTAAGCCAATGAAGCGGTGGGCCCCCATCGATTTTTAGTTTGAACTATTGATCTGTCAATCTGTACCAGCGACGGGGCATCTGTGGTGGGCTGGTGGCTCTAAAACTGGTTTTGATGCTAGGCATAAAAAGGAAAGCATGTGAGGGTATGCGCTGAAGTATGAGCAGATTTCAAGCTCTGATTTCAGCTTGTGATGGGAGAGATGGGCCAGAGAGGTGGCGGGAGGAACGAAGAGGCAAGAGAGGAGGGAGGTGTTGTTAGAGGCAATAAATCAGAGATGTGCTGTGACAGAGCTGACTTTATTCGACCAGCGGACAGCAAAGCACCGTCACTGCTGCAGAGAATAAGGCAAACTAAATCCACGCAGGTCATTTGGCTTCTTTGAACAGCAGTAACATATAAATCTCTGGGTAATTAGACTGCTGTGACTTTAATGTCCATCTTCTACCCATTTCCCCTTCTTCCCTCTTCACTTCTGTATCTAGCGTGCTCCTCTTCTCTCTGTCATCACACTCAATCACACCAGCTCTGTTTTTCTGGGACGAACATCACGATTCTTAGCATTGTTTACTAATCCTTAAAACAGTAAAAGCAGGTTCTTGTCATGCAGCGCACGACACCCGCACCTCATCACCGGCGGCAGGCTCAGCCTTGATGCGAGGACGCTCGTGTCCAAACCTTGACTCGCTGTGGCCTGTCGGTAAAATGAATGGCTGTCGAGGTGAGCAGGTAGCAGAGCACTGCAGTCGCATCAATATCATTAGCGGCGCACACAGGGGGCTTATTTCCTCTTAATGTACCCATTTAACTTAAATATTCAGTTTCAGCACATATCCCCTCTTCTCCAGTTTTCTCATTTTAGCTTTAGGCTGTTTATTTCTCTTTTGGGCTCCTTCTCAAATCCTCTGTCAGCACTCACCTCACACATCGAGAATCAGGTTGACTGTCACTGCATTTAAATCTCATGCTGAATGCTAATGAAGGCTTTGTAAAATGCTCTGTAAAGCCATCATCTTTATTTTCACTGCAGGCTTTTTTTTGTTGCTGCTTTGTAGTGCGGATGCGGCCCTGTTTTTTTTTTGGTTTGGGAGAATTAAGGAATCGCCCTGCTTCATGTCCGGTCTGATACTTGGAGAAGACAAAAGGGAAATGGTGGTCATCGGGAACAAAGTGCCCCTGACCTTTGAAGCAAGCTTTGATATTCACCCGCTCTCTGTCTTTCCTGCTGCCGCCTGTCCTCGATACGTCTCTGTCTGTCTCTATCCCCACTCAGTCGTCTTCCACCTTCCTCAGACCACCTTTCCTTTGCCTTCCAACTATTTCTTTCTCATCTCTCTATTTTCCTCTCCTCTGGTCTTATTCGCCTCCGGAAAAGCCATTAATGCCTAACCTCAATTTCCTCCGCGATTAAAAAGGAGAGAAAAAAAAAATCCCTAATTGCAATGATGCAATGCATCTCTTTTTTAGATCATAATTTCCTTTTTGCAATATTGTTTCTGCTTTGCATGGGACCCACGAGAAAACCTGATGACTGATGCTGTCTAAGAGAGCGGGGGTCTCTCATGTTATACTTGCGGCTGTGAGGGGTTAAACTGCAGTGTCATTTGTCGACAGCCCGCCTGAACACGTCCCTTTAGTGGTGGGATGAGTCAGCCTCGTTACACACCTCAGGGAGCACACTGTGCCTTCCCTTTTCCCGCTAAATAACGTCAATGGCCCTTTCCCTCGTTATATTAGAGGAGCAGCGGGGGGAGCTGAGACATGCACAAAAGCACACAGATCGACAGAGTGGTCACCCATGCAAACATACCCAATCAAATATAGACAGACAGACACACAGCACCCCATTATCTGTCCAACAGGATATTCTAATCTCTTTTCAGCTGGAGACACCAAAAAGAAAAAAGGAAAGGATGGTGAATTTGTTTTCCTGCATGCGTCTTTCTGTGCATGCACATAGTACCTCTGCTTCCTCGGCTTTGCCTGTTCCTGCTGAGACGAGCCCTGCATGTGCCACCCCATACCAACTGAATGCCAAGCAGATCTACCCCGCTCCAGAGACAACGGAAAGAGCAGGAGTCAATTGAAATGAATAGGCGGCCCGGTGCAGGGTGGCTCAGGCTAAATGGAAATGTCAAGCTCTCAACAGATCCCCTTTGTTTGTTTGTAGAGGGCCCTGCCTCGCTGGGGAGCCCAAACAAAATAATACCCAGCCAGTGACAGTCAACACCACACTGTTTCCATTTTATGTCACTAACCCTCTTTTCAGCAGTGTATATACAGAGAGAGAAAAACTGATGGGCAGAGGTACAATAGATACAGTGAGGCAATGGATTGAAGGGGACAGCCATTGTGTGGCTGACTTGTAATGGATCTCCATCAGGAAAGCATCACAAAGTTAGCAATAAACTTTTGCCACACAAAAAGACAGCGATAAGGCTGTAGTTAAAAAATGGTGAGATGCCACAATGACACACTTTGTCATTGTTTCTTTGTTTTATTTGGGTTTTTTTTTTTGTTTTTTTTACCAGCAGCAACATAGGCTGCATCCACACACACACACCCGCACACACACACACACGGGTAACTTTTAAAACAAGGATTTTTCCGAGTTCATTTTGGAAAACGTCCCCCTCCACGTGATCTAATTTCAAGTGCTGTGAATAGCACGCCAGAGCAACAGGTGGCGATATAACCCAAAGAAATGAAGAAATGTTGGCCAATCAAAAGCCGGCAAACAATAACATGTCGCAGAGTGTGACGCAAAAGCAAAAGAGATAAAGGTGCAAAATGACTGTCCACATGCAAGCGCAGAAATTGAGTTTCTGTAACTCTTCACCCTGGCAGGAATTTTTTCAAAAGCTGTTTTCAGTGATCCAGAGTGCTGTTTATGTGTGCACGAATGCACAGAAAAACCTACATTTACAAAGTATCTGTATATGTTCCTTGAATGGCTACTTGAAGCTCCAGGAGTGAAGAATTCCCCTTAAACTCCGATGTTAAAATCTCCAACTCCACAGAACTAAAATGAGAGCATTTATATTACAGTAAAAACTGTTTTGGTGTCTATAGAGATTCCACAGATATGTGATTGCGAACCGATCTGATTCACTATTTTGGACACATGACAGTGGTGACAATGTTAGGTCACGTAAATAAGGCGACAATCTGGCAAGCAGTGGTCTCTGAGGAAAAGAGTCCCAAATGGTTTGCAGCTGGTTTGCAACTGGTTTGCAACTGGTTGCTGGAGGTTGCTGACAGTTGCTGGGAAATGGATTGCTAAAGCACCAATCACACAAGCCTACAGACTGGTCAGTGATTCCCTGGCAACATTGTGATTGCTTTGGTAGCTAGCAGATTTCTGCTGCCGCTCATAGTTAGCATGGCACACGCTCTTTGAGCAGTAGTGAAACTGTGCAACAGGCTGGGTTCTTCCATGCAAACTACAGATGATCAGGGCAACCTGACAGAGACCAATGCAATCATGGGGAGCTTTTTGGTGCAGCACCATCTTTATGACCAATTTCACCTAGCGACAGCCAGCAACCTCTGGGAACAACTTGCTAACCCAGTATCCATACTTTTTCCTTGCAAGTGGTAATTGAATCACATTCAATATGGCAGACAATTCTCGAGAAATGTTCCTTTTAGGAACCTCTATAGCTTTAATCTCCTTTCACAATAACTGTATGGTAGTTTAAAAAAATGTTTAAATTGTAGGCTTAACATTATGCATTACAACGGGTATGGCTGCATTGTGTGTGAGTGAGGGGGGTTGTGACTAAAAGGGTTCATTATACACACAGCACGAGCACCAGCCATAGTTTGGTGTTGCTTTGCCCGCTCATGCAGATCTCAGTTTCTGTAACCTCGCAGACGGGAATGGTTTTATCACCGTTTCAATGATTTATCAATGCAGGAGCTCAGAGATTCCCAGATTACACAGAGGGGGAAGCTGCAACAGCTTGGAAAGATTTAACTGAGGTGTCAACTCATACAAGTCGTTACGTGAATCTCGCTGCCATATTTGTGATATTAATGCTTTCTGGAGGGTTTTTAATGAATTTATTCAATTCAGTTTCATTTTAATCAAACAGTTGTGTGATAAAATTGTCATAAATGACAAAGAAATATAGCAAACCCACACCTTTAAGAAGCTTTGAGACAGCATCTCATTTGGTCGATTACCGAGCTTTCTGGTCAACAAATCAATGTACTGATTTTGACCGCATGTCTAGCAAACACTGTGCTCAGTAATTGGGACCAACCAAGCAAACCTGACCTGCATCGCTGACATCAACCACTGACAGATATATTTAAAAAATCAGGTTTGTCAAACCAATGGGGAAAGCTTAAAGTGCATTTTCAGATAACCCTGAAAGTGGCATGCTAAAATTCAGCCACCATTTGTGCTCCATCATAAATAAACAGGAACACATCTAATTTGGGGTTATTATAAACCTCATAACGCTGATGATTAAATTCCATGTCTTGATTTCTTGGTTTGATCTGAAATGTGTAATCTGGACTGATCTGCCAAAATGAAAATCATAAAACAAAAACGAGCAGAATCAATAAGACAGTCACGGAGGATTCAGCATGAAAGCAGCTCTGCTGTGCAGAGGTTAGTGAGATGTGCACGTGAGGGCGCCTGTGATGGTGGGGGTGCAGTTGTTGGGTCTTGTAAGCAGCTTTGACATCTCATTTATGGTTATTGATAGACTGCTAATGAATCGGTGCTTCCCCAGCGATCCGTTGGTTTTTGTGCGCATGTTTGGAGCTACACGTGTATTTGTATGTGCGTTTGTGTCATCTGCTGCACATCCTCCCCACACGTTTGGTCGTTTTCTAGAGCCGGCTTTGTAATTTCTAATCAGTTGGTAGCAGCAGAGGCTGTGAAGTGTGATGTACCAGACTTCAAGCTGCCATATTTAATCCAATCCCAGATCTATTACTGCAAGCGGGTGTACAGGATCACAGAACACACACACACACACACACACACACACACACTGCATGGGCAGCGACTGCCGCTAAGTGCTTTGATGTCTGTGAAGCTGTAGTGTAATGTGTTACGTTCGTGCATCTCCAGTGAGTTTGGCTAAACGAGGGTTATGCAGCAAACAGCAAAGCACAGATGCAATGTGTGTATTTTATCGTTGGTTAGGTTATTGAACTAATAGAGCATGAAATTGAAATCTTTGGATAAACTGGAAACAAGTGACTCAAAAAGTGACTTTGAATTTCACACTGCACTTACTTTCACTGAATATTATACAAAACTTTACCACTTTACCTGAGGTGTCGTGAACGTTTTCTTTGACCTCAGCTGCAGTGGCGCAGTCGAGACTAGCCGTGGAATCCCAGTCAAATGGTACCCCAGCCTTTGGTAATGCCATGTTGTCATAACAAAGACATCTCAAACCTTTACATTCGAATAACATAAATGACCTAAAGACGCTCACTGACAACATAAGATCAATAAAACTTCATCTCATGATTCAGAACGACGCCGCTTCAAATAAAGTGGTAGCAAACTGAATTCACAGATCACTGCTTTCAGGGGGATGGGGGGGGGGTTATTTTCAAAATGTCAGCATCAGCGTTTCAGGAGGAAAAATAACCTTGTGTGTGAAAGTTGATAGCCAGAGTCCATTAAAGATATCCTGAGCACAGTTTTTAAGAGAAAGTCCACTTTTCACAGAATCTCATTCATGGCGGTAAAGTGATAAGCAGCCCTGCTGATGGCTGCAATCCATTCTGCTAGTCTGTAATTGGCGGCAGCGATGTATAAAAAATAGGTAGCAATGCACCAATTAAGCAAAGCAGGAGAAGACTTCTAGCAAGTAAATTCTGAAAAAATGTCTCCTCCCAGACCTGGACCAGGGTATCATAAACTCCTGGACAGTCTGTCCAGTCTGTCAGTGTGGTAATAGGCTGTGTGACGGGTAAGATGGTTAAGGCAGACACAAATGTAGGATGTAGGAGACGAGAGATAAACTTAAAGCAAGCTTTAATGCTGTTAAATCCAGGAATAACCAAAACCAGGAAATCCAAATATCTACAACACACAGCTATGTTGGCAACACAATAAAGGACAAGCAGAGGCAATATGTGCAAGAGGGAATGAAGGAAGAGGAAACAAGTGGGGAACTAAACACAGCTGAAAATAACGGAGACACTGAGCAGAGGTTAAACTACACAAGATACCAAAACCGGTGATTTGACAGAGGGAGGACAGAGAAAGGCAGGTTATACAGAGACGAGACTGAAGGAACGGACTGAAAACACAACTCCTGTGAATAGAAAACTGTCATGATCCTGGGCCTTTGTGATTGCTGCTCACCCGTGTTTCCCAGCTGTGTCCACTTCCCTCATCAGCCCTAATGGATTTAAGTCCTGAGTTTCCCCTGCTTGTTATTGTGTCTTTGTCGTTGTCTTGGTCATCATTGTCGCCAACTGTTCCTGCTGTGGATGCAAATGCTAAGTGGTTAAGTTAACTCAAGTCAAAGTTTTATGTGAGCTATGATGCTGCTGGCACCCGGCCAGCTCTGTTGCATGCTTTATTCAAGCAATAAAAACTGAAGCTTAAGTTTAATTCATGTCTCCTGAGTCCTGCATTGGGGTCCTCTTCCTTGCGTGCCACAGCAAACAGAAAACTAAATATTAATGAGAACTAACACACAGAAATTCAAAGAAAACCTAAAATGTAAGACTTGAATAGCAAGCTAAATGTAAACAGGACTCAGTGGAAAAGTGTCACACTATAATGATCATAGCATATGTATGTGTGTCTGTTCCCCACCTCCTCCTAAACACGTCAATCAATCTGGATAAAACGTAATATAAAAACTGCCTAGAGTACCGCGATTATCAAAATCTATACAGCTTTTCAGAAACAGACACAACAGTGGCATTAATTCTACATTATGTGTGCGTTGTTGTTTGTAAATACATTTTGCTAGGCAATTTTTAGTGTAGTGGCACTTCGGGGTCTGTAATAAGTGTTCATCTAACAGTGACACTAATAGTGCCTTTAATTGATTACTTTGTCTTATACAATGAATATGTGGCTCGTAAAGAAGAACAGTAAATACATGTTTTGATTTGTTTGGTGTTCATGAAGAGCCGTTTTTGCTATCTCACTGTGAACAGGGGGTAAAATGACGAGAAAAGGAATAACGGGATAAATTAACGCATCTGTTTTTTCATACATGAGCGAAGTGAAAAAGCGCCACAGGCCTGGTTTTTTGCTTGTTTATGTATGTATTACTAGCAAACCTAATTTTCCAACGGAACAAAGGACAAAACCCAAACATTAATCCGTCCCCAACAAAAGCAACCAAGAAGTCTCAAAAAACTCTTGGTCCCAGACTCGGGCACCATGACAGTCAGCGTCCCAGAAGCTTTGGAAGCGGGAAGGCGAGTCGGTGCCACCTTTGTCGTCCTACGCACTCTGAGGCCAGGCATTGTTCTGCAGCAGCAGGAACCCAGGGTCACACAGCATCGGTGTAAGGCCTGACAATGAGGATTTCATCCGGCAGCAGCAGTCAGGACAGCTTTGGCTGCTGCATGGAGGTCACTCCTCGCAAGGAAAAAGGAAAACCCTGGCCTCTAATTGCATTTTATCAGACAAACAGTTAATCAATGAAATGATGTTTACTGAACTGTCAAATTAAGTAGCCCTCCTCCCTTCACTCAGGGGCATATGTTTTCATCGACAGTGATGAAATGTTTTCAATTTTGAACGTAGCGGCAATGATGATGATTCATTTCATTGATTTTAGCCTTTGTCTCAGCCTTCACATCCCACTCATATTACAGTGTAAGCCGAGCGTGTATTTTGTGCCCTCTAACTTTGGGAAGGGTTCGAGTGAGGCCTATAAAGCTCGCTGATTAGATGGGACTATCTTGGGAGCGATGTGCAGTTTGTGGTGATTGGAGAAACAAGGGTGTGCAGGTCCACGTGAGAGGCAGAAAGCTGTGCTGGTGCCTCTTAGATGCACAGCGGTCAGGCTTTGGTACATGCAGTCATGAAATAAATCACATTCAGACCCTTTTACACACCATCTTGGGATATTTATCTGTAAAATAAAAATGTAATAAATCAATGGGGAGAGAAACTTGGCAACGGGGATGAGAAGTTATGACGGCGCTTGTTGGGAACACGGAACAAAAATAATAAAAAGAGGCAAACGGAGAGATGGGATGCCCTTGTGCTTTGTTTCAGGAGCGAAATTGCCAGCAGCAGGATGGCCACGTAGTAGTGAGCTCAGCAAATTGCCAAGGCTGTGATACTGCGCGTTGCCCTCCTGTTTTTGTTGCGGCTTCACTCTTTATTACAGATAACAATTTGGCCAAAGGCACAGGCAGGTGCTGCTGGAACCACACAGCAGGTGTAGATGAAGGGATCAATAAACCAGGGGGGAAGGATTACAGAGTAGGAGCTGTTTGAACATGGAAAACACTGTCTGAGAATAATGACAGAATTGAATATTTTTGTGTGCTGTGGGGCTGAAAGTGAAAGAAAATGTCACGGGGCGCAGAGTTCACCCAGCATGCTTTTACACCTGCTTTTACGTGGTGCTGTTGATGCGCGGAAAAAAAATGTTTTTGCCCAATTGAAATTTTCTAGTCCCCTAATTTGTGTGTCTGTTGATTGTGTTGCGCTTGTGTTAGCACCTACCTGTCTGCCGTCTCTCTATTACTATCAACTCCCTCTCTGTTGCTGTCTTGTTTATTGCTGGCTGTTTCAATTATCTGCCCACTAACACTCAATTTCTCTGTTTCCTCCCCTGCCCTAACCCATGCCCATACTTTTCCCGATCTCATCATACTTTTTCCTTCCCCGTCATTTCCCCATTTCCTCTGTCTATCTTATTTCAATCACCTTTCCGCATCCCCCTCCTCCTCCTCCTAGCTAACATCCTAACGGTGGTTATCCTGTCCCAGCTGGTGCTGCGTCGTCAGAAGTCCTCCTACAATTATCTCCTGGCTCTGGCCGCCGCCGATATTCTCGTTCTGCTCCTCATTGTTTTCGTTGACTTCATATTGGAGGATTTTATTCTGGCAACGCCGCTGCCGCCGTCATTAAATAATGCAGTGCAGGTGCTGGAGTTTTCCTCCATCCACACCTCCATATGGATCACCATCCCCCTCACCATTGATCGCTACATCGCTGTTTGCCATCCTCTCCGCTACCACACGGTGTCCTACCCAGCCCGCACACGCAGAGTGATATTCGCCGTCTACGTTGGGTGCTTGCTCTCTGCAGCTCCCTACTACTGGTGGCCTGAGCTTTGGCACAGCCTTCCTGGAATGGGCAGTAGTGATGGAGGAGGAGGAGGAGGAGGAGGAGGAGGAGAGGGCGACAGAAGAACAGTGGCCCAGCACGTCCTGGTGTGGGCCCACTGTGCCACCGTCTACCTCCTGCCCTGCATGGTCTTCTTCTCCCTCAACGCCGGCATTGTGCGTAAGCTGCGCAGACGCCGTAGCTGTTTCCGTCTTCGTGGGTATTCTACCGGCAAGACCACCGCCATCCTCCTCGCAATCACATCCATTTTTGCTGTTTTGTGGGCACCGCGCACCCTAATGATCCTCTACCACTTCTACTCGTCTCCCCCGGCCTCACAAACAGCCGGCCGTCTGCTCCACGTGCTCACGGATCTGGCAAACATGCTAGCATTGCTCAACACCGGTATCAACTTCTTCCTTTATTGCTTCATTAGCAAGCGTTTCCGGAGCATGGCGGCCAACGTGCTGCGAGCCCTGGTCCACTGCCATAAGCAGCCGCCGCCGTTCTACGCCAGCCACAACTTCTCCATCACAAGCAGTCCCTGGATCTCACCGGCCAACTCCCACTGCATCAAGATGTTGGTGTATCAGTATGACAAAAACGGGAAGCCCATCTGTATTTCCTCTTGAGCTCTCAGCCACGAGTAGCTGCCCCCACCCTCGGTCACTGGAGGGAGGGGTGGGAGTATTCAAGCTTGTCTTGGTGGCAACCACTTTTGCCCACATCTTTTGAGGCTTGAAAATGTCAACACACCCAGAGAGCAGTTTAGCTGCTTTTGAGCAAAGTAAGGCGGGAAAAACAACCAGCAAGATGTCCGATAAAGTACTCGCAAAGCAGCGACCAGCATCAAATAGGTGTTGTTTCCTTCATGCAAAAAAAATAAATCTACTGTTAGTGACTGATGGCTGTAGACTGATAAAGAGACATCACCACCATCTACCGCTCAGTATGTAACATATAAACTGACAAAACCTTGAGAGGAGTCCTCGGTGGAGCATCAACGTTACGGCGGGCCCTGCTGCTGCCATTGATGGAGAGCTTTGAACAGCTGTGTCTTTTGCTGCTGGGGGTCGTTTCCAGAAGGCAAAGTTCCAGCGAGCGTCCGGGCCCTAAACCGCTCACCTCAGGCAGAGCCGCTGACCGTGTGCCCCACGGTCCTCACGCGCTCTCTTAAGCAATGTAAAACAGCTCTGTCATTTCCAGTTTAATACTCAGAAGAGTCTCAAAGGCATGTTAAGTAGGGCTTTCATAAAACGAGCAGCCCTCCCTGACTCTCCCTTGCGTGTGCTGAGTTCATCCTAGCAGCGCAGGTCACCTCCAAGTTGGTGCTTGCTCTGGAAAACCGAGTCATCCCATGTCCCAGCTCACGGACTGTCGTAGGCTGACGAGGCGCTCTGCTTATTGTTGGTAAAAAAAAATAATTTATGTAACGGTAGATTTGACTGTTATTGTAGCTTTGCAAAAAAAAACATACAAGACAAAAAATATGACTTGGAGTCAGTGTGGTGCCAAGGTGTCATTTGTGTAGTAATCACTTCTCCAGTATTAGGATGAGGAAATTTCTGCTACCAGTAGATAGTCCTCTTTAACTATTAATGGTCCTTGATGACTTACTGTTAGCCATTAACCGGAACAATATAATGAATGTAGCTGAGGATCTCTTTAACCCTTTATCTTTGTAAGAGACTGAGAAAGAGAGAGAAATGGAGAGGACAGGAAAAGCTGTTCCCTCAGGGTTTTTTTCCCCCCCCTCTGTCCAAAGTTTTTTTTTGTCCCATGATGCGGCAGTGAATTTGGTCTCAAGGCCAAGGTTACACAGCTCAGCTCTGCTCATTCTGCTGCTGGCCGATGGCGCTTCTGCAACATTTTCTGCAAAAATATAGTCACGTACATTAACTCTGCCTCAGTATTGCCTGGTAACAAACCATAAATGAGAACACACACACACACACACACACCTTATACTGTATTGCCCACAGACGGAGCGCATTGAGATCAATGCACATCCATTCTGCAGACACCTTGGGGGCATTAGAAGGGTTCATCTATCTAGTGAAAATGAAGCTGTGCCAAAGGGCAGATTTCTGCTAATACCTGCCTGGAAGGATGACACACATCAGGTCTTTATTTCTGTAAGGCTTTAAATCTGATGAATGCGAGGTGTGTCTGTCGTAGCTGATGAAGTCGTGCCCTCCAAAGTCCTGTTCGACGCTGTCTGAGACACTTCAGGGCACGACTGCCTGTGAGTTGTTTCTCCACTTGCACTTTAGAAACCGTAAAAGCAAAAAATGACTGCTACTCATCTTAAAATACGATGATGTAAAAAAAAATGCAGATCGCTATCTTTTCTTCTTTGCTCTCTGATAAGAGATAAATGGGGCATTTATTTAAACAGCCTGTTTTAATTCCCAACTCATTACATACAAATGTTTTGTCCCGACTCCTGGGTCTCATATAGACTTCAGGATAGACTTCAGTAGACCCTAAGTGTCTGAAATAGACACCAAGAGACAGCAGACAAAGGTGCTCTGACTGTTTTGCATGATGCAGAAGAATCTTGTTGGAGTCCCAGGACAGGCCTCAAACTCTTGTTTGAGAGTTTGAGCCTGCTCAGCGACCCCCTGGGAACCACTGCTCGAGGTTGCTGGCTGTCTTTCAAGTCTACTGCTAAACCGCAGTCATACAGGCCTAGATGTGAGTCAGTGAGCTGTTGGGGAAAATGTGAATCCCAGAACTCGTTAGCAAGTGGTTGCTGCCGGTCATTAGGTGAAACTGGTCCCTGCAGATTGCTGCAGTCGCCTGTAGTTTGCATGGATGATGCCAGCTTGTCTGCATAGTATACACTGGCTAACTGCTGCTCTCCCAGCAGCGATGAAACCGTTTTTCAATTCCAGTTTGAGTTGCAGTTTTTCCGGGTGTTGCTGTGGTACGGCCAGTGTTTGGGAAGTCTTTGCAAACAAGTCAGCATCTTCAGTGCAAAATACAGGCGACTGCAGCAACCTGCTGGTGACCAAAGCAATCACAAGGAGGTGTTTGATGCAGCACCCTCCTGGTGACCAGTTTCACTTAGCAACAGCCAGCAACCTCCGGCAGCCACTTGCCAACCAGGCAGGGAATACACATGGAAAACAGATTGCCAGAGGGTCTCTGGGCGTGTCTCACTGAGGGTGAGATT
Organism: Bujurquina vittata; assembly: GCA_015106715.1. Classification (NCBI taxonomy): domain Eukaryota; kingdom Metazoa; phylum Chordata; class Actinopteri; order Cichliformes; family Cichlidae; genus Bujurquina; species Bujurquina vittata. The sequence continues at coordinate 35,873 of VUQK01017226.1, forward strand.
ATGCCACCCGTCCAACATCTTAATGTGCACTCTTGTCGGTTGTTATCCATCTTCATTAAGCCACATGTTATTCTAGAGCTGTACTATGCATGTTTTTATATACTGTCGTCTAACTGGTGTGCGCACGTAACTTTGTTATCAATCTAAGTTCATAATGTCCTCTCTAAATTAGAAAATTCTAAAAATAAAAATTATACATTCAAAGAGTGCATTTACAGTGAAATCAGTCTGTGGCTTTCTGTGGTGAGACAATAAAAGTGGGGTAAGAAGATGTTGTCCCATCAAGTAAAATTTGCCACTCTAACAAGGATCGGACGGCAAATAGAGTTATAAAAGTTGCTGTTTGATGAAATAGTGTATTTAATATTGTTTGCAACCTGCTGAAGTAATAACTTATACATTTCCAAACAGAATGTAGCAGCGTCTACAGTGTTAAAGTGAGCACATCCGCCCATTCGTATCATCCATGAGACAAATCTACTGGGCCCAGGTACCAAGCTGGGCGTCACTGCCCGCTCGGTTACATTGAAATGAAAAGGAGAACATCATTTTCCCAAGAATCGCTGATGCCACAGAATGTGAGGACATACCAAATCAAATGACTGAATTATCATGGGGACGTGATATGCCTCTACAAGGATGTAGGCGATGAGATAATCCTTTATTATTTAGACGATGAGGAAGAACTCATTCAAAAAGTCCTGATGAACTTGCTGCACTCTCCTTGCACCTCACAGGGAGATAAAACTGTGGCCAAAAACTCAATTTTTATTTGTGTTCGAAAGAGTTAGGGCTGCATGAAAAACAATTTTTCCAAGTGCTGCAGTTGTACAGATTCCAGCTATTGGCTTATACAATAGAAGTCTTTCCAATTTCTTTTGCCATCAAAGATTTCTTTTACCAGAGTAAACACAATTTCTCAACTTCCGCCTTCCCGCTTTCTCACTACATCGCCCGTCCATTCTCGGGTCCACTCCGCCCCCCCCCCCCCCCCCCCCCCCCCCCCCCTTTCTTTTTTTTTTCTTTTTTTTTTTTTCTTCTAT
>VUQK01017227.1:12482-25332 GCA_015106715.1 Bujurquina vittata
TTAAAAAGAAAGGTATTTGGACTCTACTGAAAGTTTTCCCCTTCATAACAGTTGTATAGTCAGTGATTTTTTTAAAACTCATCCATTCAAAAACTTGTTATATAGTTAAAAATTAGGGGTGGGCTGACTCAGGCACTTGTAGTAGATAACTGTCTGCTTGGCCTTACTGCTAGTAAACGACATCTCCACCATGTTTTGTGTTGACTTTTGGAGTATTTTAAAAATTATAAATGATGTGGCCTGCTGTGTGGTGCAGCCTGTTCAAAGAGTTTGTGCTTCAGTTTTGGTGAGGCACAGTCTAGTGTTCTACATAGTCTTTACTTGGCACTAATTAGTAGGTATGTGTGTCTGTGCTACAACCATAAACATGGTTAACACGGTCACTTCTGGCTCCAAAAAAGACTAGCCCAAATGCGGACTTAAGTGTGGCTAGCCCAACACTTAAGTCCACATTTACTCTCATTATAGGACCATGCACAGAGCAATCCAAAGCTCCACACCCTTCTTGTGGTCTGACTATGATCAAAATAATTCTACCAAGCAAAGTCTATTGTATTTAGAAGTTTAGAAGTAAAATAGAAACATGCAACAAAGAGTGATACCTGTCTGCCGGCGTACCGCAGAGCTAGCTTGCCGCTGATGAGGGCCTGGACGTCCTCTGGCCTAAGGAAGAGAACCAAATATATTAGACACAGCATGAAAGGGAATTTCACTTCATGCTGCCTACTTTGGAAACAGAGTTTTTATTTTACAGTAGATGTATTAACCCATAAAGGCCACAGTCGTGTGTAGCACTTACGCATTGAGCATGATTTTGCAGAGCAGCATGTATTTGAGTGCTGTGATGGCTCGGGGGCTGTCGATGGAGTCGTAGCCCTCGAAGGCCTCGTAGAAGTAGGAGTAAGCTGTCTTCCAGTCCTTCTCCTCTGCTGCATGAATGATCCCTGAGCACACACAAAGTGAAGCTGGCAGCGCTGGATAGAAGTGCATTTTGGTTAGATTCTTGTATTATGTATGGTACCTGACTGCATGTCTAAAGCTGCTTGTAGTTTGGGTGGGCAGTAAATGGCATTGGCGGTTGTCCTGGCAGACGTGAGGGCTGCACGGGCCTTGGGCAGGTTACTGAGTGCGTGGTATGTCTTACTCTCCAGCAGCTGAACCTCCACCAGCAGGGCCTTATCATCCATCTTCTTGAGCTCCTGCAGCAACTGGGACCCTGGTGAAGGAAGAAGTGTAGTAGTGTGAGATTTCAGTGTGAGTTTCTTGTCCAGAAAAGAGTAAAGATGGACTAAAACTGTAAAAAGGCAGAGTTTTAAACAAAAACATCACGCTGATATTTATTTATGCAAGTTGTACCCACAACGTTGGTTTTGTCAGGCAAATTAAAAACCTAAATGCGAGGTGATGTCACACTCACCAAGCTGTAGAGCCTCCTGGTAGCACTTTGTGTCGAAGTACAGTGAGATGAGTCGAGCCTGAGAAGAGAGGAGAGGTTATAGCCCCCTGAAACTACACTTGATAACGTGTTAATATCTACTGTTTTGCTCCCTAATGCTGGCAGCAGGCAACAGAGTCCATTTTGGGGTATATAAAGGCTAAGGAGCTGGGTTTCTTGGCTGCTTACAAGCAAGATTATTGAGTACAGTGACGTCTGTGATCAGGACTTAGTTTGTAGCTCTGCTACATGTTATTGTTAGGTCCTCAGTAGAGGTGAAAATGATTAATAAAATGGCTCTATTAAGAAATTTTAAACTCTATATTTTTATTCTTAAGACACTAAGAGCAGCTCCTCATAGCTCAGCTCAAAACAATCCTTATCGTAAGACAGATCTTAGTGCAGCACCTCAGGCCAGCCTCTGTCTGAAACAAGGTGTTTTAGCCCCCCTCCCCCTTTTTTTGTTTCAACTAATGACTACAAAGAATTAAAGTATTAAACAAGCAAATAATGCTGCACATATTGCAGGTTTCATATTATATCGTGTAATATCGCTTGGTGATCGTCTTCACCTATTTTTCATTGTTCCATTATTGTCACTCCATTCTGTATTCCCTGCTGACGATTACCAAACAAGCTCATCCTAATCTTGAAGTGGCCCATCTGTTTGGCTTGCTAAAACGATGACAGAGATCATAGATGCACAATGTCAGACATCTCAGTGTCACCTGATATAGTTTGTAAACAGACTTTTATTGCTCACCCAAATAAACATGAAAGGCAGAGATCCGGCAATTGAACAAACTGCTCGGTGCATTCGAGGCCTAACAGCACCAAGTCTCACCTCTAGCGCCTGTCTGAGGAAGGTCCTCTTCTCAGCCTTCGCCCACTCTATGCACTCGAGGCAGAGCTCTACCTCCTGACCCGTGGCAGCCTCCATGTCCAGGAACAGGTCCAACAGGGAACGGACCAACCGGGCTGCCTTGGCCTTGGAGATGGAGTTGAGGAAAGGCCGGACATATTTTAGCAGCCCCCCGAGCTCTGAGAAGAGGTTAAAAAGAAAAATGTTTTTCCTGGGCATATTTTTATGTCATTTAGTTTTAGATGTCAGTAAAGGCAAGTGTAAGTCATGATGAGCAACCTCAATGTTTTTCTATAAAAACAGAAACTCGATCCTTTAAAGTAATCAACAACTCCATAATTTGGACATTCATTTTATTTAATCCCTGAGAGTTATTACAGACACAAGTCTGACTTGTTTAAAAGATTTATAGCACTTCAAGCACAAGAGGAACAAACTGTTCAGCCAAAGGCATCTCATGCTTCCTGTGCTTCCACCAACTGCCACCTGCCTGGCAACAAGTTTTGGTTTACTGAGAACAGCAAAATGTTCCCAGTGAGGAATTTCAGGTGGCACAGCAACCAAAAATAGTTTTAGCCAGAATCAAAAGAGAAAAACGTGTAATCATTTAAGCTTTCGTTTATCAGACTTAATATGTATTGATGTTCAGGTAAAGGTTAGAAATAAAAGAGAAATGCATAGATTTTTGCCAAAAGATTGATCTGAGCATGCTAAAAAACAAAACAGAAAAACTCAAGATCCATCACAGCAGATTTGCTGACCTGGGTTGTGGTTGAATAGTCCTAAAAAATTAATGTCCTAATCACCATGATCTCATCTTGAAAATATCATTAAGTAAAGGAACACAGTGAAGGAGAACTCATCCAGGTTTGAAGGAGTCTGGTAAAGAGAGCCTCACAGAATCTCTCTGACCTTACACTAGGCAACAAATGTGACACTGATTGTTGCGGATATGAATCTGCAGTGTTGAAACTACAGTGCACCAAACTGGGACTATAACACAATGCATTTTAGATACCCATGTTACCTTAGTGTGTTTATATAAACAATGAAAAATCTTTGGAAAACACCACTTCATTACTAGTCACATCTGCGAAATGTAACAGCTGATTTAAGGAATGTCTGCTTACATTATCTGTTTTTGCAATAATGATAAGCCGCATGAACTCTTTATAAAGGCTTTAAGTATCTCGGAAGTCAATTAATTAATGATCATCCTAAAAGCTGGCAAATTTCACTTTATTTTATTTCAAGTTTCATTTAGCCGCTCCCTTACTAACAACAGTGTATGCCAAAGTGTATGGATCCACATGCTTGAGTTGACAGATTTTACCACTGAATGCTCTTCCTGACACAACCCTGCCACGGATTTGACTCCTGGTCTCAAACAAGGGATCTTTTACGTTAGGTGACTGTTAACCACAACATTATGGAGTCACCAACTTTTATAATTTTTAATATAATTTCATAACAAGCTGATTTTGTTAAGGTTCAGAATTCACTTACGGGTGATGAAGACATAGGTCTATTACGATTGAGAGAAGTAATTTACATGATTGTCTTCGTCACTCGCTTGGCTCCTCTGTTTTCATGAACAGTGAGTTTTATTAAACTTTGCTATAAACTGTGACCCACCATTATCTCCAGAGATAATTCCAGCAACCTCTGGCATCTTTGCAATAAGCTTCACAGCCTGTAAACAGCTGTCACTCTGCGCACACTGATGGAGCCAAAAATGTAATTTATCCCTCCAGTCTCTTTTCCTTTCACTGGTCCACAAAATCCTTTAGTGAAGGAGGTAATGAAAGAAACAATGAAGCACCTTTTCCTTACTTCTGAGTCACTTCGCTCACTTAGTTATGCAAACTAGCTGATTCAACCAAAACTTTACACTAGAACAAATTCCTAGGATATGTATAATGGAACTAAAACTTGATCTAGTGTCACTTGAGCCATAAGTATTTCCTGACTCAGGTTTTCCTGGAATTTGCTCATAAGGTTCACCGTAAGTTTTTTAATCTTGCTGCTCAGCATTCACAGCGTTCAATCAAAATAAAACAGTGTCTTAAAACTCATGACATCGTGTTGGGTTTACCTGCCGCCTGTCCCGTCTTTGCCAGCAAGCCTCCCAGCTCCAAGATGCTCTGCTCTTTGACACGCACCGCCTCCTCATCGCTGTCCTGGATGTCCCGCTTCACTACAACACACAGCACGATGATGTCATCTGATCCGTGTTAACGTGAATCACCGCGATAAACAAACACTGAAAACGCCGACGTCCCATTACTGCTTCCGTCTCTAAGCGCTAAAGGATAAAGGGTGTCAAGAGTGGAATGAGGCGGATGGCGAGCAGCCAGGAGGCTCGAGAAGCTGCGACATGCCGGAACTGTTACCGTAAAACAATAAACTGCATCGGCCATCAAACGGCTAAGCATTCATGATTGACAAAAAGGATCACAGGGCTACACCGGCATGCGTTATAACAAAGACGGTGAAACTAGGCAAGGAGCTAATTTTCTCTGAAGTTTCTTTGTCGGCCTGGCATCTGACAAGAAGAGGGATAGCCGCTAACACTGGCTGCAAGCTAATGTTAACTAGCCAGCTGTCACCCCAGTCACTGTCAAATGAATGAGCAGGGGTAGCTAACGTTAGCTTGTCTGATAAGCTAGCCGGTAAATTGCTAGCCGGCTAGCCCACTGCTGCTGACTCACTGTGCAAGCAGTGAGCAAACAGACACGGCCAGCACTCAGCTAGCTAGCGCCGCTAGCTAAGAGTGAGCCTGGCTAATTCCGCTGCTCCAGGACTGATGGAGCAGAGCAAAGCCTCTGCTCCAAAAAATTCCTTTCTTTCCAGTGCCATGTTTCGCCCAATATATTTACCTATTGAATGTAAGATATCGATAGAGGCATTCCGGTCTGTTCCAAGAAGAGACTGTGCTCTCTGAAACTCAGCCACTGCCGCGGCTGCCATCTTTCCTCTGCCTGCCTCCGCTCCGCTTTGCGCGCTGGGTTTCCGGTCAGGTCGTTCACATGATCGGAACAATGGCTCCCTCTGCAGGCCACATCAGGTAGTCGTGTTCGAAACGGGGCTGTGTGTATGGAAGCAAACCTGTCATCAGGATCTAAATTTTAAATGACACTGAATTTCTAGCACTGAATTTATGTACTGCCGAAAAACAATATCTGAATTGTTTGCCTCTGAAATTAAGGCTCCGAAATTTCAATATCCCATTTTCATGTTATTTTTCGATGATTAAAATTTCACCTTATAAAAATTTAGATAAAAATGCAGATATTTTCGAGTACTCAAATGTGATAGGCCAAATTCAGTGTCTAAAATTTGCAGTCAGAAAATGCGGGTCAAAAGGTATGTGCTGTGCTTCTAAAAACTTTGCTCGTTTGAACGGCAGCATAACAGCCATTGTCTGATTTTTTAGTAATAGAACAACAAATCTTTAGTGTTTTTTAAGTTACTTATTTGTCTGTAATGTCCCCTGCAATACAGACTCCAACCTAAGAAACGTATGTTTAAATAAGCAAGGGGAAGCCCCCAACACTGTTTTAAAGATGGACAGTGTACAGTTCTGAAAATTGAATCCAGGATTAAACCTTTGAGCTTTTTAACGACAAGCAGGTAGCAATTTCTCTTGTAGCAAAAGCACTTCTGGTGTTACAGGTCCATGGGAAAATGGCCCTTAGCTTCCTCATTCATACCCTCAGTAAACACTTTCCTGATGAGTTTACAGGCTCCGTCTCCACTTTCAACTCATACTGAACACAACATGTTCATTTTCTAAATTATGGTATTTATTAGACTCTTGGTTGTTCCAAGTGGTTTTAGCTACATCCATCCTTTACATACTGTCTATAATAAGTACAAATATTAAAGATGTATGACTGTCAAAGGTGTAAACTTGTGTGATAGTTGAAACAAAGGATTACAAATGTGTAGTTCACTGTGCAAATAAAGTTTATAGCTCAGGTGTGATTGTTCAGAAAACCGTTTTTCCTGTTTGCTCCTGGTTTTTGGTGAAATTTAGCCATGACAGCTTTGCCAAAAACAAGAATGGCGTAACAATGCACACTGGGTTCTACTTAATTCTTTTCTGGAATATATCTAAATTTTATGTGCATGTTTTATTCTGTTCTTGAGTTATTTTTTTAATGACCAAAATAAAATGACAAAGTCTGAAACCGACTTCTTGTGTTGAAACATATCACATTTTATCTGTAGGCACTGCAAAGAGAATCATTGTCTATGGAATTTACATTTTTACATGACTGAATTTCTGTTTTGGAAACTTAACAGTCAGGTTTCATGTCAGTGGCGGGTTAAATGATGTGTTAACATATTGTAGCTTCATGTTAACCACTAAGCTATAGAACGCCATCATAAAGTAAAGAACTGGGGTCATGCATTAAATATACAAACAGCCTTTATTTCATAAAACATAAAAAGAGCACAAAATACTCAAAATCAAATCTCACAAGTGAAGTCACTCATGACAGCTGCCTGCCCTCACAGGACGATGGATAGGTAGTCACAAACCTGAAAGCAAAAACATTTGGATTATTTAGACTGAAGTCTGTCACATTAACACCGCTTTATGTCATATTGTCTTTCTCCGTGAGGTGTGTGGATGAATTGGCATCATACACTGCAGCTTATCATCAGGTTGGGAGAGTTTTCTGTGTTGGGAGCTACAGAGAATATGGGGTTGTGGAGACAGTCTTCCATGTGCTCCGACACCCTGGACTCCAGAAGATGCTGCAGGACATCAGGAGTGATGTTCTGTTTCTAAGGGCAACACACATATTTCATCATTTTAGACTTCTCTTCCTATCCCCATAAAGTTTCACATATTAAAATATGTGAAATATGTGTTGTTATTTTCAAATTAAGATGTGCTTCCTCGAATTTAAAGAATTCTACTGTACATGTTCCCGCAGCAACATACAGTGTTGTATTAAGAAAGTACACACTCTTTCAGTTCTAAGTTTTCAAATAAAAAAATTTAAAAATCTGGTCCTTAGCAGGTTTGTCGTTTCTTTAAAGAGAACACTGAAGCATAGCTTAAATTTGCAAAGTTGCATCTGAAGAAATCACAAGACTTTTGGAACAATTTTTGGACTGAGCAGACCAAAGAGCAGATGTCTGACCATAATGCACAGCGGCACATTTGAAAACAAGCAAGCAAAGCCTATCAGCACAATCCGCTCATACCAAGCATGGTGGGGAAGGGGTGATGATTTGAGTTTATTTTGCTGCTACAGGACCTGCGAACCTTGCAGTCTCTGAGTCATACATGAACTCCTCCATATACCCAAATATTCTAGAGTCAAATATGCAACCATATGTTTGACACCGGGTCATGCAACAGGACAATGATCCCAAGCACAGCAGCAAATCTACAACAGTCAAGGTGTTGCAATGGCCCAAAAGTCCAGACCGTAACCTGACTGAAAATCGTAACTGCTGTAGTTTGACCTGAAGACAGCTGGGCATAAATAAATGCGTACGAAAGAAGAGTGGGTCAAGATTCCTTCAACACGATGTGAGATACTGATAGTCACACAGACAACGATCACTTCAGGTTATTGCTGCGAAAGGTAGTTCTACAAGCTACTGAATCACAAGGAGTGCTTCTGCATTTTATTTTTTGCTACATAAAATAACAACACAATGTCATGTTTTATAATTCATCTGAGGCTGTATTTAGCTAATTTTGGAACCAGCTAAGGAGCAGATTATTACATTTTTTCATGTGACTGTAGTTGTGATGAGACTTAGGATTCACAGGTTAGGGGAATGCTTTGGGAATCTTCTTGCTTTGTCAATGTCCTCACTAAGATAATTAACCTAAAATGGTTCTGTGCATGTGTGCCTCTCCTCTACACACAGAATGGAGCAGGTCATCACTTTTGAGGAAACAGAGAAGAGTTTGTAATCAAAATATGAGAGCAGTTCATCCAAACATCAAACTGGGGTCTGTAATACGCAGATTGTTAGGATAGATGAGGTGCTCACAATCATGTAGAGATTTTTCAAATTATTACACAGGAGGAGGAAGACTGGAATTTCTGGTGCAAATCAATAATAAGAGCACCATCTAGCAGGCAAAACATGCCTGTCACATTGTATCAACTCTGTTGTGTCACCCAGTTATTGAGTGGACAGCATTTTTCTATTTATAGCAACAATGACCTGGCTTTTGACCCCAGTGACTCCATATACAATCCCAAACTTACTTTGGTCATACACTATCTACCCCTGAAGCTTGGTAAGGCTGAATGGTTATCGAGGTATTGAGTGGATACTTCAATGGATGACCCCCCCCACCCCACCCCCCGGCATGGGTGACAACATAATACATCCTGTCTTTCAAACTGTTAAAAACGAGAGTCGCAACATTGACATGGCGAGCTATAATAGACAATAGCAGATGATGACTAAAATTTCTAAAGCTTGGTATCCTTTAATAATGATAAAGACCCCGATTTTTAATAAAGTAGAATTTAGCAACAAACCTCAGTGTTGATATAAACTCCACAGGGACAAGAGATGAAATGGCTGTTGACGTTCAGGTTGTTTCTGGAATATTAAGACGTAAGCTCAGGTTAAAGCACTGTACAAACCTCTGCAGAAACCAAGTACAAACTCTGTGCCTTTGCCACGATTCGTTCATGTTTCTCACAGATTTAGACTGCGACTGTTGTGACAGAAATATTTTAAGAAAAGCCAATTCCATCTGACTGCTCTAAATTCCAATTAAAAATTGCAAAATGGTGAACAACCAGTTATTGTTATTATGACACATTTCAAGCAATTAATTCTTAACTCACGTGTGACATATGGGGCAAATAATACGCATCTCATCCATTCCTTCCACGACAGATGATATGTACTGCTGCTCAAACAGCTGGTTTCTCTCGTACTCTTCAATAATGGACATTTCTGTGGCACAAATAATGTCAAGGCTCAAAATCAGCAAGCTAAAACAGGCCACATCACCACTGAATCTATGCGTGGCGCATTACCTTCAGACATGAGCTCCTGTTGGATTTCTTCAAGCACTGCCAGTTCATCGTACTCCTTCATAACACCCATCATCTGTAAGAAAGGGCATTAGACCTGTTCCTGTTTCAATACCACCAACTAAGCTCTCATTCACCCACTTATGATTGCAGTTAAGTTTTTAGATGCAACACAACGTGAATCTCCAGGCAGCTCTGCCAGAGTCCAGATAACTCCATAAAATACATTCCTAAATGCACAAGCAGAATATGCAATAGAAAGAAAGGAGCCATGTTTTGGCAGGGAGAAGCTGGGAAAGACAGACCTGTGCCATCCCCGCAGGTCCCCACAGCGAGGGCAGTCTCTGGTCCTCTGACTGCAGCGCGCTCCACTCTTCCTCCATCACCTCCTGGACGATGATGGAGGCCCCGGAGCCGCTACCCTCTTGGCTCTCTCCCATCTGCCGGTATCTCTCCAGCAGCCTGGTCCGGCTGTTTTTTAGCCTGTCTATACAACGCTTGAAAGCACAAGAAAATAAGAGACTACAATGTTAAACGAAAACTAGCAGTGTTTGTACAAGCATGCTAACTGATCAGCGCAGTGATACTTCGTAATACCTTTCGGTACGTTTCTTTCCATGGCGGAGTGGTTCCCTTATAAAGCGAGCGGTGTCTGTGCAAAGCGTCCATTAAAGGTTAGTCGCAGCTGTGCGTGTGCAATAACTTGTTGAAACAAACCGTCTAAAGTTGGAGAAGACTTCAGGATCAAAACATTTCAGCTGTCAACTCCGCCACCCGGAAGTTGATATATGCTGCCGCGGATTGCATGACGGGTAATGTAGTTTTGAGTGCAAATTAAACTATGACCGAATAAAACGCATTTATTTGTATAGAAACAAAGGCATTCTATTCTATAGTATAGAATGCTTTTATTTGTCATTATACAGAATGTATAATAACTTTCTTAAATAAAAATATTTTCTGTCAAGTTTCCATCACCAAAGGGGTATATTAGAACCTATGGGAGGGTTTAAAAAGCAGCAGGTGGCGTCCAGACCACACTTTATTTAAATGAAATAGAATTTATGAGCAAAAAATGCACAAATAAAACACATGAGAGAATGCATCTACCTTGCCAAGAACATAAAAGCATATGGGGAATTTTACTAGAACTCTAATTTTACTGGTGGAAGGAGTTGCTTGTTTTGTTTATGATACGGTATTTCACTGTATCATAAACAAATTAAAGAATGACACCACCTCATAATAATGGCTGTGCAGTAGTTAGCGCTGTTGCCTCACAACAAGAAGGTCCTGAGTTTGAACCCCGGTCAAGACCTTTCTGTGTGGACTTTGCCTGTGTTTGCATTTTTTTTCTCTGGTTTCTTCCCGCAGTCCAAAGACATGCAGTTAGTGGGGTTAGGTTAATTTGTGATTCTAAATTACCCTGTGGATAGGCTCCAGCCCCTGAAGGACCCGAAGGGGATAAGCAGAGGATGAAGAGCTTTTGTGGCAGTTGAAATAATAATAAGAAAACAAATAAAAGGAAAATAGTTCTAAACCAACAAAAGCAAAGTGTCTATAAAATGTTGCAATTACAGGCAGGTATGTTCTATTGTAGAGGGCGTGTTCTGAGAGATTTCCTGTATCTGTCCTCGTGGCAGTAGAGCTGAATCAGTCTATTAAAAAAGGTGCTCTGCTGCTTCGTCAGGATTATCCATGATGGATGATAGTTTGATCAGGGACCTCCTCTCCACCACAGCTTCAAAACTGTCCAGTTTGCAGCCAATCACAGAGCCAGCCTTCTTAATCGGTTTATCCAGTCTGTTGGTGTCACCAGCTCTGATGCTGCTCTCATCACACCTGACTGATCTCCAAAATATTGCTTCACACACTATAATAAAATAAAACTAAATTTTTTTTATTATTTTTATTATTGTGTAAATATTATTTCTAAAATGATAATAGTTGTAGGAACACCATAAAATAGATAGAGAGAGATACTGGAAAGCACCACGTTCTACAAAAACAAACAAACTAAATCTGAATAATATACCTCAAGGTATGTCATTGTGTAGTTTAATCATTCTAACCTTGAATGCATAACCCTTGTTTGTTTGTTTTTAGCAAGACAAGTTTTGATTGGTCCAGGGACAACAGATGAAAAATAGCCTTTTGGCTAATTCTGGTGCATTTACAGATGGTTTATTAATGTGTACTGTTCCTACCAAATACATAAATTCAAATTCCTGACTGAATGCAGTAAAATTGACGTTAAAAAAAACAAACAAAAAAACTGATTTCTAGCCGACTGTTCTTCACTTCATGGTCTATTATAGTCTATTATGTAGTAGTTTATTATATCCTCAGGTAGGTTTACTTTCTGTAATTTTACCCAAGATTAGACAGTTAGAGGTCGAAATTACACTGGTTTAACATTGACCAGCCATAGTTTCAATGCTAAAATGACTTCTGTTCATTGCTGGATTAACTATGGAAAAATGTTTTTTTTAAAAAGCCACAGTAACTCTACATGTTTATGTTTTACTGTTTCACTCATGCAACAAGGAACCAACCAGAACACAGAAATTCAAACAGCAACAATTTAACAATTTTTTTTTTTCACCAAACAAACAGTGTCACTTGAGACAATTATAGGTTGCAACTTTTACAATGGGATAATCTGTGGTTTAGAACACAAGACACAGGCAAAAGGACCATGGATGGCCGATTCAGTGGTGCAAAATTTTCAGGAAGTTTATTGAAATAGACCCAAGTGGCAGTGCCACAGTGGGTAGGTGCTCGCCTCGCAACCAAAGGGTCGCTGTTCGAGTCCCCGTCTGAGCACATGCTGTTATTGTGCCCCTTTGACAAGACACTTAAACCACATTGCCTAAGTGTGAATTTGGTTGGTGTTTGGTGGTGGTGGTTGGAGTGGCTGTAGGCACTAATTGGCAGCCACACTTCTGTCAGACTCCCCCAGGGCAGCTGTGGCTCCATTGGTAGCTCAATCACACTTGGTGGTGGTAGCTTACCACCACCAAGTGTGATTGAGGTGTAAATGAATAGTGCATGATATTGGAGTGTCTTTGAGTACCATGAAAAGTGCTATATAAGTCTAAGGCATTATTATTATTATTATTATTATTATTATTATTATTAATAATAATAATAATAATAATAATAATAATAATAATAATAATAATAATAATAATATTAATAGGGCAAACCTAGCATTGATTGCTGATTAGATTAGATTAGATTAGATTAGATAAACTTTATTAATCCCTTTGGGAGGGTTCCGTCAGGGAAATTACAGTTCCAGTAGCACGTTTTACACACATAAAAATAGAAAAAGATAGAAATAAAGTTTCCGATTTACAAGAAATATACAAGAATATATACAGCAATAGAATAGAATAGAATAAATAGATAATAAATAATAAACTAAGGTGCATTTATATTGCACTACGTTTATGGTGTGTATGGTCAGGCTCAGGCTGCTTCTCCTTCCTCCCTCCCCTCTGTCCTTCTGTTACC
>VUQK01017230.1:0-10255 GCA_015106715.1 Bujurquina vittata
TTGTGTGTATGTGCCTTGTCCTAGCTTACCTGCACGGTGCATATGGACAAGGCACATACACACAATAGGATGCGATGATTGGCTGCATAAGTGAACCGTATCGTATCATTGGCTTAACACCTGAAACTCACTGGCTTAAACTACAAAATGGTACGGAAAGAATTTTTTTTATTGGTCTAATTAGTTTACGGTTCATGTTGGATTCAATTTTTTGCGCTGCATAGATTTTCTTGTGCGCTGAGAATGTGTGAGCAGTGCGCGATTGCGCAAGCGCGCAGCTTAGAGGGAACATTGGCGAGGATCGTCACAAAGACAGAAATACACACAAAGATACTTACTTGTTTGATCTTTTTGTACTCTTTCAAGACTTCCTCTTGCACCTTCTGTAAAAGATAATAAAAGTCATAACTCATTCCCAACTCACATTATTTATAAATATTACAAACGTATGTTCTTTCACTTTTTATAGAGAAATGAAATGTTGTGCCACCACGACTTATTCAATGAAAACTAAGCTCTGATAGCTAGGGACAAAAGCAGCACTCTGAACCAAAGCGCACAGTGGAATTAGCACTCAAAACAAATGTGTCGCCTGGTGGTTGCAGATCTCTCTGGATTGAGGGCCAGCTGTGAAACTTTGACACCACCATTAATTTTCTGTTGATTATGAACAAACTCCTCTGTCATTACTGCCTCCTGTGTGACACTACAGGCAGAAGTGTACTAATAGCCATCTGTGTTTGGTTATAATCCAAATGTTTTATTATATTGACCAGAAATGAACATAATGTAGAAAATGATTAAAACACATACACCAAGAGAACAGCCTCTGTCATGTTTTTATGACTCTGGTTCTTCTGCAGTCATCATCATTAGAATTATCATGCACCAATATAATTACTCCTGGCTAACTTATCTAATGTTAGCAATAACGTAATAACGCTGTCTGATGATGACAAAGCTCTTAAAAATCTTTGACTCATGACATAAAATAAGTTAGAGAACAAACATTTAACTGTGTAGGTGCTGAAAAATGAATCCAAGCAAAATGTTTCAATATGACCTGATGCTCTTTGGTGCCAGGGGCCAATTTCCGACATTGGCCGTCCAGCTGTGTAAAGCGGCGGGTGATGTTCTCCACACGAGCATGCAACAGGCGGTACTCATCGTACTCTGCGTTGAAATCATCCTTGTAGCTTTGCCGCTGATCAGTGGACGCCAATGCTGTGTACTTCCTGTAAAAGAAAAATGATGATCCCTTTTAAAGTGGGTACAAAGTAAGTTTTCAACTATCAATCCAGAACCACTTCCTGCGCTGTGAACACACTTTGCACACTTCATTTTATTCTGAAAACACCTTTTACAAAGTCATGTCATTTTTAGCCATATGGGAAGCTCAACATCTGTTGCATTTCTCCATTTCAGAGGTGTTAACATGTTCCCTGAATTCATTACCACTGATGTGGAAAGTACAAAACTGTCCTAGTGCATCAATGAAGAATACTAGCATGCACAGATGAAACACATCTGTGTTTACAGTAGCATTTCATGTGTCCCAATTCTCTTGCCTTCTCTAATTTACTTGTATCTGTTTTAAACATTCCTTTTTTTTGGCCACAGTGGCTTTATTAGTAGAAGAGAAAGACAAGAAATCAGGGGAAGACACGTGGGCAAATTGGCAACAGACCGGGACTCAAATATATACATATATACATGTGGTTGCCAGCTTCATCACTAAGCCACCCAGGCGCCCCTAAATATCCTCTTTTGCAGTCACTTGACAGTTTGTTATGAGAAAGGAAAAAAGACAGACACGAGAGGTATAGAGATGTGTTGCTAATGGGTTCTTTAAGGTTTACTTACAGTACATAGTCAGGCGTCTCCGTTTTGGATGACAATTCAGTGGACTGGACTGGCCTCTCTTTGTGTGAAGAGTCTGAGGAGAGACAACAATGAGCAACAATCTAAGTACAGAATTTATAATGAGTAACACACATAAGCAACACTCCTGTAAGGATGGACAGCTCTATTAACAAGCTATTCAATGAATAGTTAATCCATATTGTTTTGACCCCACCACAACGGTTATAATACATATTCTTTATCTGAGACAGGTTTGATTTAGAGAATATGAACAAGTCTTTTAGCTTATCCCCGATGTTTCAGCATGACGACACTAACCACAGCATAAAGATTTTTCTTTCAATGGCCAGACATGAACTGTTTTGTAAGGAAAGCAAGGACAAATCCATTTTTCTCATAAAATAGCAGTACAGCTGCTGGAAATGCAAAGGCTGCTGCAAAGAAATAAAATAAATGCAAAAGGTTGCTGTCCTAGTTTTTAAGTTACTACATAAAATCTTCGTAACTGCTGGTATTTGCCTTTGGGCTTTTAACACTATTAACGACTGCTTCCCTTCAGATGTAGTTTACTGAATTCATAAAACTGAACGCTCAATTAAGATTTAAGAAATCTGATTTAGCAGCCCATACAATCAAGTCAGAAACACACCTTGATCTTTGTGAGAATTTTTGCTGATAACTCCTCTGGTCTCTTCATCAGGACTCTGCTTCTTTCTGGCTCTATGACTTTCTAAAGCCTGCTCTGCAACACCATGAGGACTACTGCCGTCTCTTTCCTTTGGTTTCCCTTTCTCCCTTTCTCGATCCTTGTGCTTCTTAGATTTCTTTTTAACCTTCTTACTGGGAATGCTGGACAAGGGAGGGCTAGAGATGACAGTGGAGGTAACTGTGAGTGAAGTGCAAGGCGGAGGGCTGTGGGCTGCAACTGGTCTGGGGCCAGGACCAGGATGCCGATAGCGGTCCTGCAGGGATCTACTACTGGACGAAAAAGACCTGGGTGAAGGATCTCTGCAGGAGGAACTCTGGTCCATGGGCAGATCCTGGGTGCCACAGCCCTCTGGGGTGCTTGGTGAGTTGGAGTTGGAAGCTGGGCTAGGCTGCTGGTGAGAGAGGGCAGGTGGGTAGGATGAGACAGGGAGATGAGTGGGAGGGCCTGAGGTGACATTGGAGGGTAGGGACGAGCGTTTAGAACTGGGGCTGCCCTCGTCCTCACGGCGATCAGACGAGGAGGACGAAGATGCGGCTGGCCCTCGATTATTGAGGTGGGAGATGCGGGCTTTCTTCGGTGCCAAAGGATCAATGAAGTCAAAGTCTGGCTGGCGCTTCTGCAAAGACCAAAAAAACAACAACACAGAATTAGATGGAAATTATACAACACTGTGTGTTGAGTGTTAGTGAAGGTGTTCAGGTACCTGAGGGGATGTGGGGACGCTGTCTTTGGGAGAACCGCTGGATGGGGTTATCTCATTAGGAAGACCTAATTTGCTATTGAAGAAAGGAAAATGTTATTAGTGGGGAACAATCTAATTGACAAGAAAGGGCAACTTAGGGGGCAGCCTTCAACCACCATTAAACTTGGACCTGCTAAAGATATTTTTTTTATTAAGGCAATTTCCTTTATTGTCATCTTTGCTTGTGCAACATTTCATGGCCAACAGGACATATTAAAAGATCTGTAGACTGTAGCTATTTTGTTGCAAAAATATTCTAATTATAAATGCACTGTGCGCATGTCACACACCACCAAAAAGATCCCAGTTAAATTTTAGTTGAATTAAAATCATCAACAGAGTAATCAGTGAATTCTTGTTTCTTAATGTTCTCTTAATAAATAAATATAAAATTGTATTCATGAAATTTGTTTAAATTCACATTTTTCCCCTGGTCATCCATATCCTACATTTGGAGAAACAATACCTTAATGCAAGACTAGAGGAAGAAGAAATAGCTCTGAAACCTTAATTAGACAACTAAACACAAATCTATAGTGCAGCTAATGGCTACAATAAAACTGTATTATAAGCCATTCTAAAAATGTCAATATTTGATTTGCTGTGAGTGTTTTCTTGCAAGCCATTGCATGTACTGCAGTCAGATGCTACTCATTAAGATTGCATGACAACTATTTAAACTTCACACTCAAGAGTTTTAGCTCTTTTTTTTCCTTTGGAAACTGTGTTCCTGCAGGCAAAACCACTTGCGTTTAAAATGTAGACCATATAAATAACGTTCGTCCAACTGCATTCCATAAAAAACAAATGCTCTGGCAGATCAGATAAGTCTTTAAGCTCAGAGCATTTAAAGAGCATAAGTGGGAGGCAAATATCAATATCAAGGCAAATATGCTCTAAATTAATCACAATAAAAAGCCTAACTAGCCGTTTCTGTACCGAGTGAGGATCCGGTCAATCTGGGACTTCTCATCCTCTGAGTAACCTGGCCAGTCTCGCTGGACGTCACGGTATATGTAGTCCTTCAGAGAATATGCATTGTCTTTGGGATTCAGGTTTGCCACCTAATTTGCATAGACACATACACAGAGTTTCAAAGTTAAGCAATGGCAGTAGGAATACTCATATTGATACCTTATATTTCCTGTGTAGCTGAACATCTGTGTATGCAAATACTGTTCAACGATATAGTGTCTCATTTCTCATGAATGAAGCAATAATTGAGTGAGCAGGATTTCATCAGGCAGATCTGAAAAACTTAATCCTATTTTGAATAAAAGTAAATGAATCTCTGGAATCAAATTAGTGCCTGGTAGGTTTTCATTGTATAACAGAAAAACTGGTTTAAATTGATGGATTCTAATCTACCGTCAACATTAAAAATCTCTGGGAGGAAATTTGTCATGCAATACCTGTTGCAGGGTGGTCCCCAATGAGTTGCGGTCCTTCTGGTTAATACCGTCACGCTGCAAACGCGCGAGCACTTCCAGCTTCTTGTAGGACCTCAGTGCCAGCAGATGGATGATGCGGTCTCGGAACGGCCGCTGCGATACAGGGTTATTGGAAAGGCACTTACGAATAGTGTTGGCTGGGTTGATGGGTGTGGAGCGTTTGCGCTCTGGGACCACTTCTGGGGCTGATAGTGCAGGCTTACGGATATGTACTTGCTTTCCTGAAAACAGAAGGAAAATGCAAAGTTACAGCTTTTCTCCTTCTCTGCAGGCTGGCTCATTCTCAGATTATTATTTTATGCTGACAGATAACAGGAACTTCTGATTACGATCTTTAACACTCATATTAAAGTGGGTCTCAATTGTATCTACATTACACATATATTAGGGCCTATCCAATGATTATTAAAGTGAGAGCTTAAAGAAATTGAGCAAGGCATCCACCAGTGTATTACAAACCTGGCAGTGTGCTGAAGCTAAATGGACCGATGCCAAACCTAAGCACTAGTACCAGTCAAACGTTTGGACACACTCAACCATTCATATGTATGGATGACTGTGTTCAAACTTTTGACTGCTTCTCTGTGTGTGTGTGTGTGTGTGTGTGTGTGTGTGTGTGTGTGTGTGTGTGTGTGTGTGTATATATATATATATATATATATATATATATATATATATATTTATTTTGAAGGACCAGGAATAAATTATAACGTAATAACCATTTACCTGTTCAGATTACATCTGTTAATTGATAGATTACAACAGACTAAATCCTCCACTGCTGTACTTGAATGAGGTTAACCAGGATTTGATGTTCACCTACAGCATGTGCTTAACTTTACTGAGAGGAAACTGTGCCAGTAACACATAACAGGACTGGCCAAAGCTGAACTGCTCAAGTCAAATTTTAAGTTCAAACTAACACTAGAAAATGCAACTACAGGTTACATGAGGCATGAGTACATTTGTTATGACAATGACATTCACGCTTTCGGTTTTTGAAAACAGTCCCAATATGACTTAATGCTAATGGCTATTTCCAGTTGAAGTGCATGTTACAAGAAAAAAGACCAACACACAGCAAACAAACAAAACAGCACAACAAACAGCACTGTAGTTATTTTACTAAGTAGTTTAGAGAACCAATTTCAAAGTGTTGAGGAGCTTAATGCCCAAGAAACTTTATTTCTCAGCAATGTGTACGTAATCAGTTTGTGTACACTTCCCCGTATAGCTCTTCATGGTCATTAAGAAATTATAAAGCTCTTTAAAATATTAAGGTTAGGGAAAGGAAGAGAAAGGAAAAAACTCCTCCCCTCCCCTTTTTGTAAAAGAAAAGAAAAAAAAGTAGACACTCAAAGAAAACAACAGATTGCAGCAGGTGAAATTCTTTTGCCATCAAGTTTTTCTTCTTGAGAGGGAATTATTCTGTACAGACCAGTACAATTTTTAGAATTACAGTTTTCGAATGCCACTGCAGACAGCAGACAAAGATCAGAGTAAAAATACAGGCGGCTACCTGAAATTAAAAGCCTGTGAAAACAAGAATCTAAAGGCCCCCCTTTGCATTTGTAAAATGGTACTCACTTCAAACCAGCTGCCACAAACTCCTGACCAACCCCTTTTCTATACATCCTCTCGTTTCCCAGTTTCTATCTGGGACAGAATATGCAAATACATCCCCAGGGCCCAGAAAAAACAGGTCTGAGCAGGTTTAAACAAACAAAAAAAAAAATCACTTAAGACTACATCGACAGTAAAGACATACACATTTTAAAATGCTTGCTTGTTTGTGTGAAAATAAATTAATTTAAACCATAAACAGATATTTTTAGTGATGTCCATAGAGTGAAAATGAATAGAAATACTTATTTGCTCTCTTCTGATTGGCAAGAAACCAAGTTCAGACCAGTTCAAACCAGGCTCTCATTCAGCAAAATAAATACAGAATAGTGCACCAGATGTTTATCATGGGTTATATTGAAGTTTAAAATATACAAATACTTTAGAAGCTGAAGACAACAGAAGGTTGTCTTCATTAATTTGCTGCCCCACAGGTGTGGCCTGTGAATGTAGTCTAGTTACATTGCTGAGTATCAGCATCTAACATCTGCATTCAGTATCTTCCAGCTCTCTGTGGTCAGTTAAGTAATCTTCTATGGTTGCACAAATCAAAGTATTTGATTTAAGCAGCCTTTTTTTTTTCCAGACAACTGAAAAGCAGGAAATACCTACGGTAAGCCCAGATAAGCTGCATGTTAAACAGCCATTCCAGACATGCTGCAGATTTAATGGCAACAGCTGTGTTATGTATTCTGTTATTTCGTTATCTAAAAACAATCACTCTGAAAATTACAAGTTACTCATGTGTAAAGGGAACGTGAAGATTTAATTGGTTGGATAGCTGCTAAACGCAATATAAAGAATATAAAGCGCATACTGCGTGACTACATCATTTCTATATCACTGCAAGCTGTGTGTTACTGATACAGAAATAGCTTTTCTGCCACCATTTGTCCTTATCAGACAGACTCCTAATCTGGAAAAAACTGAGACGGCAAAAATGCTTAGTTAGTTGCAATAATGGCTTTGAATAGAGTTCAGCTGTCAGCTTTCACCTATTCAGTCTCTCAAAAGAGGCAGAGTTTGAAAAAAAAAAAAAAAAAAAAAAAAGAGCAGAGGCGTTGACAGGATATAAAGCCATAGTGACATGTGGGATCGACACTGCCCTTTGACTGCAGCACTGGGAAATAAGCGGGATTGTAGTAAGGGTCTTACCTCTGTACTGACCACCAGGCTTAATGACTTTGGTCCCACGTTCACGTGTGTCCTCTACAGCCTGTGTCATGCGTTCCCGGGTCACCTGGTAGGAGTCATTAGTAGCACACACTGTGACCTTGTCCTGTACTGTTGCCAACAATGCCAGGTGTGAGGCCCCTGAGCTAGAGACAAAGAGGGAGTATAAGAGAGAAATGTAAGGCAGAGAGTGATTACCTTCCAGCAATGTGTGGTAAGGCAGGAACAGCTGATTTAGCTGACCAGCGATTAACATTACCTCGACGTATACTGATGGATACACTCAAAGCTTCCCTGAGGGTTGTCCTTGCCCACATTAGACAGGTAGAAATCAAAATTGTGGAAGGTGTCCGAGGGGGAGTCAGTCTTGGGAATTTTAATGCGCTGTGAAATAATTGACATAAATAGAAAGTACAAATTCCAGTATATTTAGCAGTTGAGTTATGGAGTGTGATTAAACAATGCAAGAGCTAGCATGAAACAGCAAAGTCTAAATTCTCAAAAGCTAACATGTACATACAGCTGGCAAGCTTAATATTTCAGCAGTTAATGCAACACCAACAACTTTAAACACAAGCTGGATCTCCTTGTTTGTTTTTTGAATTTTCTTTAAATAGACTTACCCCTTGTAGTCCCTTGAAATGTATCGTTGGCCGCAGTGAAGGTACATTCTGAAAATAAAGGGAAAGAACACATTTAACCCCTGAAAAACTATATAGACTTGTTAAGCATTTAAAAAAGAAAAAAATACTGGTCTAAAATCTACACAAGACTATCTCAATTCACCTGCAACACCAGCTTTCATCATAACACAGACAAATGCTAAATGCTTAAGCACTTGCTTTGCATCTTTTGTTGAAGGCTGCGTTTAAAACATGCTGATAGGACTATAGCTGACAGCCAGCTGATATCTGACAAGCACGTGCCTTCTTTGTCTGTGTGAGAGCAAATAACTAGGTCATAATCTGTATTCATAATGCAAAAGAGACAAACTGAAGAGGCAGCGCTGCAGAGACAGTCCCTGTCAATCATGCAACTGGGAACTTGAATTTCATTGCTCACTGATCTTCAGAATATTTTGCCAATTAACCAACAGCACAATTTCGTCGTACCATGTAAAATAACAACAAAAGGCTATTCTATTCTATTCTAACTGGTTGTTTGCTCAATAAATTATCAGGAAATATTATGAAACAAACAACTAACATTTCCAAAGCTCAAAGTGTTATCTAGGTTTCTCAGTTTCACCTGAGGAAAGAATTCACATCACACAAAATTATAGCAATTTAAACAATGACTCAGTTATTGCCATTTTTCCTGTTGGTCACCTAGCATGCATTTCTGCACCCATGGGGGATGTGCAGCCTATAATGCTCAATGAGCCACTTGCCTCAGTGCTACAAAGCCACTAGTCTGAGAGAAAGAAACTATATGAATCAACATTGTCTGGGTCTTAAAGTGGTAGGTGAAATAATCTGTTTTGGCACTGAATCCTCCTTTGTTTTGTTTAGGTTTGCATCAGTGGCTACTTGAAATAAGAGTGACAGCCACAAATATGTGGTGGCCGTTCTGCAGTGGTATACAGTAAGCTGGCAGAAGCACATGACTCCCAATTTCTTCACCCAGATTAAGTACACAGAAAAAACAGTTGGCTAGACTTGTGAACTAGTCTGAGTGGGAGGTATGTGCATTTTATTAACAACAGATTCGCCACATTGCTGGGTATAAACTGGTCTTTTTAAATGAGTCAAGATGTAGATGACTGAGGATAAAATGTACACTTTTTTATACTGAAATAAATGCGTCATGGTTGTTAAAGCTCTGCTACTCCAAGCCACACGCCCCCCCTCCCCCCACTGTTCTGATCACATTTCACATCACCACAGAAAGACAAAGATAGCCAGCTTCCAGAGTTCGATGACTGGGTTAGCTACAGCACACATTACCGAGAGGGAGAGAGAAACAAAAAGCAGGCAGTTTTTGGCTGCTCAGTCAGCAAGAGATTGCAGGCTGCTGTTTAGTGCAGAGAACAGACCAACGTTACCACATCCATTAAGGTTGTAGCACAGGCTGTCACAAAAGAATTCCCTCAACTAAGTGATAATGCAACCTGCACTAAACTGTAAATCATTTTAAATTTTGCTTTTGTATCCACATTGTTATAACACACATATATCTGCAAGAGGAATTCTCACAGGGATGACAATAAGCCAAAGCTTAATATACAAGAATGTGTACAATGTGTGGCATGCATACAGAGGGAATGCAATACAAAGAAGTCACGGAGACCTGAGCACACTGTGGCCTGATGGTAAGCTATAATGTATCAGCTTTACATGAAGACCTAGACCCTGAGTGTGTGTGTTATGTAACTGTGTTGTTGTTGGCAGAGAAAAGTCAGGTAGCTTGGCTTCAGGCCTCAGTTATTCAAGACTGCAGAGGTTTCTCCAGATTAGTTCACCTGCATTCACCTAGACGAGATTAGACCATTTGTGCAGTTCAAGATTAACAAGTTATATTTAATCGGCACAGGCAGGCAGTGCTCTAGAGCAAACTGTTTCAAAAGTACTCCAATATGTTACAGTATACTCACTTGAATTAGATCAGGAACATGAAATGAATTTATATACTTTATGCACAAAATGACAAATGAGCGTCTCTTCTTTAAAAAAAAAAAAAAAAAAAAGTACTGAA
>VUQK01017233.1:0-39475 GCA_015106715.1 Bujurquina vittata
TTTTCTTGCTATTGTGTATATATATATATATATATATATATATATATATATATATATATATCAAAACATTCAGCGATTACAGAACTTTTTTTAATCATACAGAATTTGACAAACACTCTGTGATGTTCTACATGACGGACATTGCAAACAAACTCTGTGCACAGTGCTAAAGTTGCTCTGATTTTAGTTTATATACCAAGGCTAATGTACCAACTGGTGAGTCACCTAGTGGGGACATTAGGTATTCTACTCATGTGTAGCATAAGGCGTGGGAAGCTAACACATGCAGAGAGAAGCTAGCAGCCTTAGTGCTATAGCAGATGGGCGTCATGATTTGTTTTTAATGTGACGCATGTGTGCCAACTTCTTAGAAGGACCACCTGGTCCTGCAAACTGAGAGTGTAGGGTCAGAAGAATTTTGTCCAGGTGTTGTAGTATCACTAAAGACTACAGGACAATAATAAGAAGGTAGTGATTAATTCATTCTGTACTGTTTGTAGCCATGTTTAGTTTGAATGTGTCTTTACATGTATACTGAGGGCAGTTGGCACCTTTTTATTCAATGCGCTGCTGATGGAGCAGATTAAGTGGTCTGAAGGTGTGTTTCCACAGCAACGGTGGCAAGGCTGAGCTCAGAGGGACTATTTTGAATCTTTTATGACAGACCTCATTACGCCTTTCTGGCTTCTTTGTGAGACCCTAACACAGGAAGAGCACAGAAGGTGGGACAGCTACCAAAACCTTTCATTGTTCACCCTCTTAAAATCATGACCAAATACTAAGACTTGGTGAAAGGTATCCACTTAAAATCAAAGAATGGTTTGGTTCCTTTGCTCCCTACCTAACCTTCAACCTGTGGTGAATTGCTTAAAATACAGAAAAATAATTTGTTGTTGAACCAACACATTAACCAAGAGGACAGGATGGGCCAGAGTGAGTGCAAAAGGAATAAAAAGCAAACCAAAAGCAAAAGCAAACTTTAATTTGGAGCTTTTTGGAGACATGGAAAGTGTAGCATTTCACACGCCACGGTCAGCTACAGTAACTTGCATGGGTAAGAAAATGCACGTGAGGCGCGACATAAGATCAGATTAGCAAGACTATATTTCTGGATGGTCATATTCATTGTCAGTGACCTTCACATGCAAAAGAAAAGCTATAATCTATAATCTAATTTTAACAATAAACGCATGATAAAAATGAATTACTTTTTTTTTTTTTGTTAATTCATACACTGAATTAGAAAAGTCACCAGCAAAGGGTTACAGCTCTGCAACATAAACAAGAGTCATAAAGTCACACTGGATTACTTTTAGCTGGTTCGGTTTCAGCTCTCAAATCCTGCAATCTGAGCATTGTTTGCCTCAGTTTCTGGGTCACTGTTGTCCTTGTGAATTATGGATTTTCAATAATGCAGCAATAATATTTGAGTACTTGACTCTGTAAATAAATTGCCACATGCTTAGTTAGAATTACAATTAATGCTGATGCTCCTTACTTACTTCTGCTCCTTCAGAATGACCTGAGATTTTATTTAGGAAAATGTGGTTGGAGAGCTCAGTGGCACTGTGAGTGTAAATGTTATTGTTGTAGATGGGCAGGCTAATTTTCAGATAAATGCAGCGAATGATCAAGATGGATTGATACAAATATACTGAGCAATTTTTTTCAAAGTAAACCTCATTTTGTTTAATGACAAGAACTGTTTGTTGTGAACCAAAATAGAAATGGGCGTCACTCAGTGAACAGCAGACAAAGAAATATTCTTATCCATTTCATGTCCTGACACTGTAGTTAATTACAGTTAATAAAGTAAGAGCCCCAAGTTGTTAAAGACATAATCACCTCAAATGTTTTCACTATTTTGCTTTAATAAGATATTAATGGATGAATGGATATTATTGGCTTTGTTAAAATAGTATTCATATGATCATTGCCGTGGCAGTCTGTGTCAATACGATTCAGAAGCAGCACAAACTACGGCTTTTGAAATGATCTTAAAGTTTTACACTATAATGAGGCAGCTAAGTGTGGGTTCAGATTGGCTTTTAAAATGTGATTTTGTACCACAACAAATAATGGCATTGAACGAGTTCACACTGGCACTCTCACATTCAGGAGATTCATCCGCAGCCTGAGCTTCGCTCAAACCACCGCCAACCCTCCCCACCTGTTTTCACATCCTTCTAACCACCGTTCCTGTCAATCCCTTTTTGACTGCCACGGTTTCAAATTGGAGTTGGCGTTCTCTGGCTGCCTTTGTGGCATTGCTACTGTATAAGAACATGCCTGGGGTACTTTGCGTCTCTGATTAGAGATCTTACGATGCCAGGCATTGACTGTATCAATAGAATACTTAGATGTCACTCAAGGCTTTTGTCTGTGCCTCCTCCTCCAAAACCCCATTTCTCTCCGGAGTTTCACTGTTACATCATCTTCTGAAGTGAAAAGAAAGAGAGAAAACACAAAGCTAAAATTACTCTGCCTGGATGTTGATAACATTTAGGGTTTCAAATGGATTTTAAGCTTTGGTATGATAAATTTCAAGCAAAGGGGAAAATCCTTTCTTAGTTCAACTGAAGTACGACTAAATGCGATTTAAAAGGGGACTGGTTGGGCAAAATAATATAGGGATTGTATTTGGACCCAAGGTGCTCATGTTTTTAGGAGGTACTAGCTTTGAATCCTAATGAGCAATTCTCTTTAGTATTTCCGGTACATCAGCGTCCAGGTTCTTGTCAATCTTGATTCGTGTTTTGAAATTATAGACGGCGTTAGCTGTCACTCATAAATGAAAATACAACAAAGCAGGCAATGAATGCTGATATAATTTAGCTTCCTGTTATATACAGTTGTATGATTTACATTTAACAACACTCATCGTTCTCACATTTTCGGATGCTGATGAAAAACGGCAGCAATAGCAAGCAGCCACTTCTCACAGTATGTTTGCACAGTCGTGTGTTCATCACATACATAGAGAAATGGGGTTAAACATCAGCTTGCAAACATCATTTAGCTTAACAAGGGTTTATGTCTCAAGTTGTAAGGATAGAGTTGTGCCGTGAACTGATGCTGAACCTCTCAAGTGTAGGCTTCTGTTGTGCCCAGGGCCTCAACAAAACACCGCTTCGCAGCTGGTACACATTAACTAACCCATACTACACATTTGACTCTCTCTTCACCGTTATAGCATCTGACAGATTGGGTCTGGAACAATGAATGCACTTCAAGGAGCTGTCGTCTCTCTTGAATGTAAAGGCTATTCTTCAAGGCAGACAATAGCTATCATTGTCAGATTTTATTTAGGGCCAGAGAGTCATTATCATAATTTGAATGAATATCATACAGATTATGAGAATGTGGGCTGCTTGTGTAGTGTAGTCTGTTACAAAAAAAACAAAAGCAATATTCTCATTCTAGCAATTTGAAAACAATGTTTTTTTTTAGGCAGCTAAAGTGATTAAAACCTGCTGTTGAACTACTAAAACTCTACTGTATTGAAACTGTTCCTTATATACATATAGTTTGAAGTTAATTTTGCAGAAATAACACTATTTGGAATTTATTTCAAAAATCCCCATGAAAACACGTACATAAAATTTCAGTTATTGGTTTTCAGCTTTTTTGTTCACCTTTAGTCTAACGTGGCCCTGTTGCCTCGACCTTGAACATTGTAGCCTTCTCTTTTCTTCAGATGCTGCTTTGTCCTCCACTGCTGTGCCTGAAGGTTTTGCAACACACTAATGAAGCATTTCCTTTTTTTTTCAGCTGTCACAATCATGTGAAATGTCACTTGCAGTGTGATAAATGCTTGATTCACAGAATTTAGAAAACTATTGTACCGACCTTCTAAATGTAGAGAATTGTGAATAGTTTAATTGTTGATCCCAATTTAGGCCCATTTAATAGGCAGAGTGGCCAATAGTACCGGTAACAAACTTATTTTTTCCAATGATCTGGATTGTCTTGATTGTCTTAAGACTGAAATTAATCATTTTATCTATGAAAATATGAAGGTTTTCCTCAAAAACCTTCATATACATTCTAAAATATGGAACCAAACCTTTAAACTAGAAGTGCTTTTTTGCTACATAAATCTCTACTGGACCATTGCACCCAGCATATGTCTGGTGTTTTGTGGCATTCATTGATAATGTTGGCATTTCCATTTGGATTTCAAGGCAATTTTTTAAGGCATATGGCCGCACTTTTTCATTTTAAGTATTTTAGTCATGGAGGTAAATAATTCTTGTGTGCTGGAATGGCCCTCTTACAGTCTGATGAGATCAATTTGGCAATGAGAGGAACATTAAAATAAAATCACGACTCTTCCAAGGTTCTAAGATTGATTAGCAGCTTTCGGTGCTGTACACTGTGCCGGCTATTATTGATAAGCATGGTGTTGTTTTCGTAAAACCACATGGTTCAATCTTTTATATGCTCAAGCATCAGTCTTCTGCTTTTAAAAGTAATGATGGCAATTGCCAGAAGAGCGCATACAGTGATATGTTAAGCATGACCGATGTGTTCAGTCTTGTGACTGGTGGAGGTACTTCATAATTCCAAGGAGGGTCATTTTCATGTTTATTGAGAGACTTTAGTTGGTTCTTTGTTTTTAAATACACTTCACTGATCAGGTTAAAGCTTGCTTTTGCTGTAACTACCTTAAAAGCAGATGTCTTCACTGTGTATATGTGTTACTCTATTTAGACTTATGGCAGGTAGCTTATTTTTGTGACAGCAGAGCAGCAGGGTGAAAGGAAAGATTAATACATGTAGACATGCGTCCTTGAATTCAGCTGATTCCATTCAGTGTGAATAAAATTGAAAGGCTCACAAAGCAGTCTTTATGCGTCTAAAAAATGTTTCTACCACTTGACATTTGACTATCTGTAAAATTTAAATACAGCTGCACCGTGACAAAAAGCTGTGCGCTTTCAATGCAGCATCAGCGCAGTTTCAAAATAAATGGGATAAAACGTGAAACACAGAAACATAATGTCATAGCTGAAAATTTATACCGGTTGTCTTTTCGGTCTGAGCTTTAACACATCATTACATACCTTACTTATAACATTTATTTGGTCAGCCCATTATCCCTCTAGTCCCCTTTTGGTGCCACAAGATCTCACAGTCACACAATTATATCCAACAATGGCACCTATTATGTTCGTGGGCTCCCTTTTTTGTGTCATTATCAAAAAGTATTTTTAGGTAAGGTGAAGTTATTATTGTAAAGAGGTCAAAGTGGGCAAACTATGCGCATGTGTTTACATCCAATGTAAAAGTACAGCACATTTCTGTTTAAAAAGCCTGGTTGGTCCGATGTGCTACAGACTGTGTGATTAAGTTGCATTCTCTGCACACCGGACCTGTAGCCTCTCTGTGTTTGAGGATGTCTTGATTCACAAATTAGCCTCTAGAGACACCTGAGAAGGGACTTACATGGACTATTGTGTGATCTCAATGAATTTGTGCACTTGGTTGCTCAATTGTCCTCTCTGTGTCTCTCCTCTCGCTTTCTCCTTTAATTTATCACTGCAGGCTGTGGAAACCAACCTGGCATCCAAGGACAGCCACTGGGTCTATGCCAATGAGGTGAGGCCAAAACACACTTGCATGCACCTGAGTGAATTTAGGCCTTTATGTCACTTTGCCTCATTCAACACTATGTCTCATATGTTCCCAAGGCACATGAGACCTATGATGCCTTTACTAACTACGCTTTCATATAGAGTTAAATAAGCAGCACATCATTTGATTTAATCCTGGCTGCCTGAGGGACTAGACCTATATTTGATATTGTATAACTGTCCTCGCTTTAAAGTCCCCACATTATGATTTTTTCCTGTAACGTATATTCAGTCATATACTGTAGCTCTTTGTGATTGTAGAAGTTTTGGAAGTCCACACCAAATGGGTTTATTCTTTTCCACAGTAAAGACTGCTGCCAAAGTACCTGAAGCCTCCTCACTTGCAGTCTAGGCCATTTTCTGTTACATCTCTATGTCACTGTGTAACACACTGGCCCACCTAGTAGCTAGTTTGTCACACGTTCAAGCAAGCAATGAGCAGCTGCATCAGCTGAATCCAGATGCAGACAGCTGCAGCTTCTGCTAACTGTGAAATGTAGCAGCTATGAGCAAAGTGCACCAAATGTTCTGTTGACTACAAGCATGTTGTTGCGCTCCTGGCAAACTGAAGACGCGGTTGAATACTTTCATATTAATGGTCATGTTTACACAACAAAGGTAAAGCTCCAATAATGTATCTTCAGTGTTTGGCTAATGTGGTCAAAGTTATCATGCTTGTCTCCTATTCTCTGTGACTGCACATATTGTACAGTACTTTAATAAAGCTGTACCAATGATCTCATTTTGCTCCAGACAGAGGGTGAAAAGAGGTGCAGCAACAATGTGAAAAAATGTGATTTTTATCATTAAAACGTGTTCTAATAGAAACCCATAATAAAAATAATAAACCTGTAAATGAGCCTTGCATGGGCACTTTAGATTTTGACTGGCTTTTCCCATCACTGTACCAGTTGTCTGTGTGTCTAACGATGACCTAAAAGGGCTAAAGTGTCTGTGGCACCAAAAATCTCAGGTTCACATTATGAATACAGAAAAGTGGCCTCTTTAGCTTTAGTGCCTCAGGATTGCACTTCAGTTGATTCGAAATTATTTGGAGATGTAGTGGTGTGGCGGGTGGGAGCAGCACTAACAGCTGTGGTTGAAAGATGTTAGACAGAAGGTGGCTTCCAGCTAAATTATCAGAAATATTAGGCTTACTGCGCCTAACAGCTCCACCTCTAGCACTTACACACACACACATGCACACACACAGGGGCGTGCATATCAGGAGGTATCAATGAATTTTAATTCCCCCCCTGACTTGTTGAAACATTTCACGGAAACCGAAAACATGACACATATTGATTCATAATCTGTAGACCATGATAAATGTATCCACGTTCCTCTGACAGCCACATTATTTAGGCAGTATTTGTAGAGAGACTGAGACGCTGAGGACCAAAGGAGGAAAAAAAAGGTGAGTTTTTTTTTAATTGTTTTGCAAATAATTCACAATAGAGAAGCTGAAAATGAATTTTGGCTGCAGTAAACATTAGAGCAACCAACTAGAATAAAACACTTCTCATTTAAGTTTTAGTTAAAAATTCAAAGTGCAGAATATCTGTAGCTTGAATATTGATTTACAAAAGTTAATGAGGCTTAGTGTGGTGAAAACCTGTTATCTGGCAGCCTAAATTACCTAATTTTAGACTATAATGAGCTTTTATGAAAATAATGACCTTGTCATATTTTCACCATGCGTTTCAGCATTAACATAACTGAAGTATTGACTTACGACAGCTAATGAGACCAGGAGTTCTCTTAAACCATCTCTGCATCTGGCAGCTTAAGTCATATTATTCCGTTGATATGCTTTTGTAGTCTCAAACATGAAGATGTGATGGGGGCTGTAATTTGAAGCAGTATTCACATACAAACTCACGCATGGCTCTCAGTCAATTAGAACAGAACTCCACACAGGCATTAGCTTTAATTGCATCTGGCTCTGGAATAGTATGAACTAATGGCATGTTAATTTCTACTGCATTCACTTAATGGTTGATATGATGTGGCTTACTGCAGAGTCATGTCTCCCTGGTACATCTTTAAAAAAAAAAGGTGGATGTGCCTGTTTTTGTCTTTGAACAATGAAATATATTATTTTACTTGTATCCCTTTCTCACAATATCATTTTCAGTTCCTCCTCTCCTCTATTCTATTCCAACACAATGAGGAGATATTTTTTTTACTCTATGCCTGCCACACTCCCGGTATTTTTTGTTTATTGTTTTCTCTTCTCTCCCACCTTCCAATGCTTTCCATGTAATCACTCAAGATAAACTGCTCATAAAGCTGAAGATCACCTTGAAATGAGAATAAAACAGACATGTTGCAAATGCAACCAAGAAAATTCAATTACTACTGATGCCATCCTGTTGTTGGCCTCTAGAGTCTTCTTATTTATAGAATAATAACTTGAAAACTCTGAGCTGCTATCACGTCAATCTTTTTTTTAAAAATAATCTGTTTTCTCTCATTTTTACACTGTCAGCAACAACAACAACAAAAATCCCTTGCAAATTGAATCCAGGCATGTATCTGTAAATGATTTAGCCACATTGCCTGGTTATCTCTAATGGGGAAGGGGGATTTAAAGGAAGGTGGAAAGCTAATTTGTTTCCATTAGCCTGTGATTAGATTTCTGAGAAGTTCCTAACATGGCTTATGGCAGAAAGATTGTGCACCTTTTTTTTAAAAAAAAACCCCAATAATAATATTTTAAACACGTGAGACGAGAGACAGGGCCATTTTAAAAAACTACATGTGTTAAGAATCTCTTTTCAGTCGCTGCTGGTGAATTCTGTAATCCCCATTGATACTTGGCTACAGTATACCTAGATACTCTTTCCTGCTCTCAAAATCTGAAAATCCTTTTGGCCTGACTAGATGCAATCACAAAATCCTACCGGGAAATAACAGACCCTGTTACCTGTTTCCTCTGAATGCACCATCAGTCCCTCCAGACAGCTGGTATTATTCAGCTGGTCATGACAGAGTTGTGACATACATTTTAACCAGGTGATCATAAGGCTCATTGTTGCTTGCCCACCTCCATCAGCTGCCTATGCTCCTGCCACCCTTTGGACCTCACACAGCATGTGGCACAATGAATGTAGCTGTCAATCAAAAAACGGAGAAGGAAAATGGAGATTATTTTTGCTCGACTTAGGGGGTGACTTAAGAGTTATACGTTTAACACATTATCAAATTACAGTATATTAAAACTGATTGTCAGGAGCTTGACCACTGGTCAAAGATAGTTTATCTGAGGCCAAAAGTAGTAGTACCACAGCTAATAATAGTTTTCCTCATTCATTAATGCAAAGTTTTTCATTTTTCTTTTTTTAATTACCCCAAAATTCTCTGTTATAACTTCTTGTGGACCAAGGTGACCATCTCCAGATTGCTTGTTTGGTTTGAGCAACAGTTAAAACCCAAATATTTTAATTTTATTGTTTTTTACAATACAATTAATCAAATCCTTACATACTAGAAACCAGATATTCACTTGCTTCCATTGCAAACATTTCTAGATTTAGCCTGACACAAATGTATTTTCCAACCAGTTGAGATGGTGTGAATGGCACACAGTTCATGAGCCCTTAGGATATTGGAACTTACTCAGAGCACAAATGACCTTACAACATAATCTTTAGAAATGATCTTTGAAATTGGTGTGCAAGAAGTGCAGTGGGACTCGACGTGAGCAGGAGGGCAAAGAGATGATAGGCAGGCGTGCCTCGCTAAACCACCCACTAAACCAGGGTCCTCAGCTGCTAGCACACAGACGGCTGGCTGCCTCAGACACTGTCTAGTCGACTCAGATGGATTGTGCATCCTGGGAGGATTTGTTGCTGTTGCTGTTTTGTTTTGGGGGGGTTTTCTTCCTCTCTTCAAAGGCAGGACGGTGACACTTGAGAGTATTTGATGGATTAGGTGGTTGTGCCGGCTGTGACAGACAGAGTCAAGGAAGACAGTCATAATGTGACTGATGTCTTGGGTAGCTGCCCATCAAGCAACTGAGATGGAAAATCTATTCTAAGCACATAATCTCCGCCACATCAGATTGTGGGATTGGGAGGCGGATTGCTGAAGTGGCCACTTGTGATATAGAGAATATGCAGTCATGGTAAAAAGAAAATATACCCTCTTTAAATTCTAAGGTTCCATGTTTTATTGTATGATAAAGATAATCTGGTTCTAAGCAGGTCCAAAAATTAGGCAAATACAACATCATATAAACTATAAAATGTGAAATATTACACTGTTTCATTATTTATTTAAGAAAAATCAAGCCAAAATGCAGAAACAGAGTATAATAAGCTAAGTACACCCTATTGCTTTCACATGCATTAAGAGGGAAAGTGCTTTTAATCAAATGCACTTGATGAATTTATCAGCAGCAGCTGTAATCGCCACTATGAAAGCAGGCATTTTGTGGTCTGGAGCATTAATTTATGTGTAAAGACATCAGTATTGATCTTAGAGAAGATGTTATTACTGTTATTGCTGATGTGGAAAACATTCAGGAGTCTTCCCAGGACTGGACGTCCCAGCAAATTCAGCCTAACGTCAGAGGGTGAATTGGGCTTGTTTTGTAGGTACAGGACCTGGGCACCTTGCAGTCGTTGAGATGACCATGAATGCCGCTGTTTACAAAAGTATTGTAGAGTAAAATGTGGTGCCATCTGTCCAACAGCTAAAGCTTGAGACAAACTGGTTCGTGCTATGGGACAATGATCCTAAGCACGCCACCAAACCTACTGTACAACAGAATAGCTGGAAAAGACAAGAATCAAGGTGTTGCAATGGGCCCTTGAAAGTTTAGACTTCAACCCACTGAAATGTTGTCAGAGGATCTTAAGACAGCTGTGCATAAATGAATGGCTGCAAGCCTCAGAGAGACAGGTAAAGTCATACAGAATATGATTAACAATATTCTTGCTAAAGGTGATTCAACAAGCATGGGGTGCACTTTGCTTTTCACACACTTTGACTATGTTTTTGTTAAAAAAAATACAGTATAATGACACGGTGTAATATGTCATATTGTAGTTCAACTCAAGTCGTATTCATCTCATTTTAAGACCTGGTAAGGACCAGATTGTTTTTTTTATCTACTCCTGATATGGAAAACCTTAAAATTTACAGAGGGTGTATTTTATATCTACAGTCATTGTAAAAATATAGGTATACACCATTAACCACAATGAGCATCCATGCAGAAGCCTAACTGGGATGTCAAAAAATTATGTATTAACCCAGAAATAATGCCTAGAGGAGACATCCAGTGTCATAGTCATAAATCTAAAGGACCCCAGACATGAGACTCCCCTTATGAACCGCCTTATCTAAATGTTACAGCAGTTACAGCCACAACCATTTTATGTCACCGGGGTTAATAAATGGGCAGTTTAAATTATAACAGACTGCACCTCCAGGATGAAATTTAAGTTCCATCATAGCACTGAAATTTCCACCACAAGTGATGATTCTGGTTCTTGCGCCTATGGTTTGGCCTACTGGCTTCATGAGCAGTTGTCTGTGTAATGGGATGGCTGACACAGCTGCACTACCCTGTAAAAAATAATAATAATGATAACTAAACAAAAGAGAAGATTAATAAATGCATCATTGTAACTGTAACATTATCCCACCTTAAGTCATATTTGTGATATCCTCTTCTGATGAAGTAGCCGTTATAATGGATTAATAACTCAAAGGCAATAATCATTGAAGCACTCTCGTCTTACTCCACATTTATGCAGTCAGTATTTTCAGAAGCTGGCATCATATCATTGCAAAGAGGATCCCCATCACCTGATATTGCATCCCCCCCACTAAATAAAAATATATTCCTCCCTTACCAGCCTCTTTACTTCCACATCTCCTCACCAAATTTTGGTCCTCACTATGGCAAACAAGTAAATAGGCCATCTCTATACTTTTGTGAAATACAGTATTTAGTGTGATTCCAGGTATCGTACTTAATGATCAGCTTTCACAAGAGGTCCAACAGCAGCACAGCAGAGGATAGGACTATATTTAATTTAGAAAACCTTTAATTTTATATAATCTTCTGAACAGTATCCTATCTACTCTTTGATGTATAAGAGGAAAGTGTTTATGTGTCGAAGTCAACATATCTAACGTTGTTCAATGTGTAACAAATAAAGGCTTTTTTTTTCCTGTGGATTTCGATATTTGTGATGTTTACCTTTATTCTAATATAAGTTGACTGTGGGGCAGCAGGGACTGGGGTACATCACTGGGTCATATAATAAAATACAAATATTATTTTCTGTCTAGTTATTGCCTTTTCTCTCAAATATGTATTCAAAGCACATAAAAAGGTGTGCATGTATGTTTAATTGACAAGAACAACTCGAAAAAATGCCGTAACCACGGTGCTTTGCGCTTCATGTCTAACTCCATTTCCTCTCAGCTTAGTCACCCGCAGCTTCAAAAGAGCACCTTAACTGTTAATTAAATGACTGTCAGATTAACATGGTAATTTTTATGTATTTCTAGTGAGGGATTAATAACTTAGAAGAGGATAATTTAGAGCACAAAGAGGATAATTTAGCCTTTCTGTCAGCTGAACTTTATTTGATTAATATATTTTGGTTGTTGAAACATTGCCATCTTTTATTCCCTTTTTTCTAAAAATTTTAAGTGGGTTATTTTGAAGGAGCTTATTGACTGAGGTAATTGTGTGCTGTAGAGTTTAAAACCAGTTTGTATATTATCTGTTTTCATCAGAATTTCATCAGGATTTGATTTATAGGCTATTATAATCACATAGAGTGTCCCATTGAGATTAATAACCTTTCTAACGGTTCAATCCATCCATGGGATGACCACTGTAATCGGCTTCCCTGAAGTATGTGTCTTTCCTCTTGGTACATTCTCCTCAAAGTTTAAAAGGCACGTGTTTCATGAGCAATGCCCTATTGGGAAATGTCACAGCCAGGTCAGGTTATGACACAAATGTCACATGTGATGGTGACAGAACACTTGGACTAGGAGGCACTAAACGTTATTAACTTGGATGGGAGAGCTCATCTCTGAACCATGTTGTGAGCTATAATTTGCCTGATTAAAGTGTCCTGGCAACTCATGAATATTCGTCAGTTCCACTTGTCTGACTGTGAAGAGTCTAAAAAAAAAGAGGGAAAAAATGAGCTAGAATCACCAATGACAATAAGATTTTGGAAACTGGAAAGCATCGGTTCAGCTTGCTCCACAATATATTTCTTTTACATGTTGTCATATCTGACATAAGATATGTCTATAAGGAGAAAGGCTGAAAAGCAGAAATGAATTTGAAAAAGGTGGATTTGGACAAACAATTTGTGGTGAAAGACCAAGACTGATGGTCAGGTAAAGTAAGGTAGCGGTACAAAGAAAGAGTTATTAGGGGTGATGGCGAGATAATAAGAGATTGAAAAGCACATTAGGTTGAAAGGAGAAAAGCGCTATACAGTGACAGACGCCCTGAGAAATTAACATTGAGTCTGGACAGAGACCGTCAGGGGGAAATAAAAATAGGGAGGTCGATGCAAAAGAGAGAGATCAAAACATCGGATTAGGAAAACCGATAGAGAGCATGTATTGAGGCGTGTTTGGTGAGGGACCTGGGGATGCTTAAGTTTTGACCCGACAGTAACCTCACAGCTTTATTGTCAGATGGCATATGAACCCAATGTTTCCCCGGAGACTCACTGTCTGCCTCAGCATTGATGATTGTCCTGCTCTGGAAACTAGTCGGCAGTTCAGTGTCTCATGAATATTGATCTGATCCTTCACACAAGTATCCCCCATAGAAGAGGACCAAGGGTCACCTGAACTATTATTGTGGTGGATATGCTCGAAATGACCATTGATTTGACTGTGTAATGGTAAAAACACAATAATTAAGGTTTGCAGAAAATTTTCTTCTTAAAATGAAGATTACCATTTATATTTCAGCCCTCACCATTTGTCCCTTTTTACTATGTTAGATCTATGTTCACTTAACTGATGCTCCAAATTTCCACACAGCCTCATTGTTTGTCATTTCATCTCATTGACCAAATGTTACAATCTAATAAAATTTGCCACGATTTAATACTCATATACTGATATCAGTGGAAAAGGTACGTTACAAAGATTCTTTGTCATCTTTGTCTTTAGGAGGTGAG
This sequence comes from Bujurquina vittata, assembly GCA_015106715.1. Lineage (NCBI taxonomy): Eukaryota > Metazoa > Chordata > Actinopteri > Cichliformes > Cichlidae > Bujurquina > Bujurquina vittata. Next base: position 13,820 of record VUQK01017233.1, read on the forward strand.
CGATTCGGACATCATGGAGCTAGTTCACAGCTCTCTCGGGCGAATGACCATCATTCGTCAGATCTTCCCGTTGTGGAGGGACACAAATGTTCGTTGTATGAGGAATAATCATCGCATCTCCTCTCTGCTCTGTGACCCGCAGGAAGGCTATCTGCAGTCCCTGGAGGTAAAAAGCAATGAAATATGTACTTTTGAGGCTCTAAAATATTGCCCGGTGCACATGCAGGTAAAACATGTATTTATACTTATATATAAAACATGCATATATCTCTTTTTTCCACTTTCCTCGGTGTGATTAAATATATGATTTTGCTCAAACAGACAAAATACTAGTGGCATACTTGAGATTTAAATGGTTCCTTATTGTTATCTTGAAAGTGAAAAGGTTGTGTCAGTTTGAATGCAGTCGATTTCAATGGTGGTTCTTTTTCATTCTTTTTTTTCCTTTAATCAGAATAAAAGCAACAAAACAGCCAAAGAAAAATTTCTGCTCTAAAATCTCCACTGCCAGTGAAAATACTCAGTATATACCAAGATATATACCCTGAATGAAGCTAATTTCAGATTTAAGTTCAGAGCCAAGATGCACAAAATGGCATACAGCAACATGATGGACATGGCTACTTTAGTCTAGTGTTAAGCTCACGTTTGTTCTTTCTTGTTCACTTTTTTTTTATCCATTTTACTGAGAGTACATATAAAATAATAAATTTGTGTTTCAGCAGCAACGAGCTTAGATATCATCCACTTCTTCCAGGGCAAGCAAAGCAAGCATGTTGTGGTGCTTTTTTTGTTCTGTGTACAGCACAAATAGGCTATACAAAGATCTGTGAGCATAATTACTTCAACAAATTATTCACAGTATTTGTAGTGACTGTATAGCACAAGCACGCATCCATGGCGTTAAAGTACAGTCAAGCATCTGCCACATGCCAGTGAATGCAAATATTAACTGATTATGCATGCAACTGAATATATATTAAACTCCCTAGGTACGATAATTATGATGGACATGAATGCCCATGAATATAAATGACTGCATCTCAGTGTGTCTAGAGACTAACTGGCAGAACAGAGTAAATCACTGCTTCAAATGAATTAAAGGGGTGTTTTTTTATATATATATATATATATATATATATATATATTATATAAATTAATCCAATTAATTGATAACCTGAAATCAAAGTGTTACTTGTTAATAAAATGTGATATTGGAAGCTTAACAGTGGCTTCCATAGTAAAGAGGTATGCTCTACCTTTGATTGTATGCGCTATCTTTGATTGGTATTAAGGATTTATCGAACAAGAACCCGACCAAAAGTAAATTCAATCAGTGACAAAGAGGGTCAGTGTAGGAGACATGCTGTATGGCTTTCTTATCTTCCTTACACAATGTCGTTCTCGTCTTTGGGTCTTTAAAGTAACCTTCCTCACCCAGCCACTTACTGCTTTCAATACAGAGTTAAGAGTGGCTCCTTACACTTCTCACACTTTTGATCAATCCATCTGGAGTGAAATGGCTGTGTTCCCTGTAGCGCTATTGAAATGTTCACATTCCTTTTTATCCATACTCCGGACAGATGGCAAAACCATGTGGCGTGTGCACCCACAGTCCTCAATAATTCACATGAAAGAGGGTTAAAAAACGGGTAATGGCAGTTTAGGCATTCGTCAGAATAGCTAAACACTAAGTAAAGTGCAGTGGTTTACTGTACTAATAATTATTTTTTTCCCCCCAACGTTTCAGCTTTGGTGTAACCTTAGAAACCCAGAGCTACCAAGCTGCAGCTCACCTGAACTTAGCTTCTAACTTGGTGACCTTGGGGAATTAACATGTATGATGTTTTACCCCTGAGAAGCCCCTGCCTGCAGTTCCCTCTATGGATATTCTGCTGTGGGAGGATTTGACTTGACTTGACTTGTCTTGACCCAGAGGAGCTATCAAATCCACTGTCACACTAAGACAGGAGGCAGTTGACATTATCCTTCACATGACACAGTTAAATTGAATGGGACACAGCTGAACTGAGGGCAGTTCTGAAATTCATTAGACAGATGATTGCCGAAGCACAAACAGTTGTTTTTGCATCAGACTGCAGTGGAATCATGACCTTTGCCTTTTGTCAGCCTTGTGCAAATTGTTTCACAGATGCAAACAGTCAAATCTCATCATTTTTCAGCAAATCATCTTCAGTGCTTGACCAGATAGTTTCCTGCATATATACATTTGGGCAGTCATGAGAAAATTAAGAAACCAAGTCTTCATCTCACCACCAAAAAGAGGACTATTATAGTTTCAGTATTTGTGGGTACACAAGGCCCCAGTGTCCAAAACTTTCAACTCTTCCCATCCGAGGGTATAGTAGCTGCATGCAGGCACCCTCCAGTTTATTTTATGGTTGATACACTGCAACAAGGACAATATAGATGCTGACCTACCGCACATGGCTAGAAGGTATCCTCCATGTGGAATGAAAGCAGAAGAGAAGAAGTGCATAATAACAACTCCTTGCCTACGGTGTCCACAGATATCCATGTGCACATCTACAGGGGAGTATAATTCTGATCTGACACTGTCAGACAAAAGAAGCAACTTCTCCCAAGCTGTAACCATTTTCCTCTTCTCTAGCAAGAGTTTATTATTTGCCAACAATCGTTTTTTATTTTATTTTATTTTTTTTACAGCCCATCTCACAGACTCTACCCAGAATGGAAAAACAAGTACTTTTTACTTTTGTGCCACTGCTTTGAGTTTCAGCCCTGAGACGCTGTGATATTTCTTGCACTCCTGAAAACTAATATTTGTTTTCTTGGCAGTATCCTGAGTTTGTGTGCCATTCTGTGTTACAAAGAAAAAAATTTGGTTTTGTCCCCATCAGGTGTCCAATCTCTACCTGTATGACAGTGTTCTGATGCTGGCAAACGCCTTCTATAGGAAACTGGAGGACAGGAAGTGGCACAGTATGGCCAGCCTTAACTGCATGAGGAAGTCCACCAAGCCGTGGAATGGAGGATGGTCTATGCTGGACACTATTCAAAAGGTATTTGGGGTCAAAGTTGCTGTTTTTGTTTTGCTTTTATTATAGCGGCTGATTTTTTCTTTCTTTTTTTTTCCTTTCTTTTGTCAAGAACTAATAGCAGCTGTTTATGCAGTATTTTGTCACTGGCGATTAAGAGTTAAAATGCTTAATGAAGGATTTATGAGAAGCATTAGCAGCTATAAAGGTGATTCATACACATGAAACACAGAAACACATTGAAAAGTGCATTGAATAAGTCAGTTATTTTTACAGTAAGGCTTATTGTTATATGTGATCTCTGCATTTGGCATCAGGACGGATTTGTGGCAGATTCTCGGCTTTGAGGCCCGCGGTTATGTAACCCTCTATGTTACCTTGTTTAAACAAGGCATAATATAGCAGAAAGTGTCTTGATGTCATCCATCTCAATCTGATAATGGAATTTTTCATTCTTGCAGAGAGTCATGCTGGTTTAATCTTAAGTGTGACGGAAAATGACCAAGTTGCGCATGACAAAACAACTGAGAAAAACTGGGTGTTCATGGTGATGGCTATCATATTGTTATGATGGTAATATTCATAATGACATAATTTAAATAAACTCAATTTTCTTCTTTGAGTTTCACAGCAACACGCTTTTTATCTGAAATTTTCTAAATTGTTTTTGATAACCTCCTACTGTACCTACAAGTCTTGCTGAATGGCACTTGTAGATTAAGGCTCGTTAGTGTACAATTAAAGGGATGAGTTGCACACATTTAATTGTATGATGTTCTGAACATTCCCCATGATAATTCAGTTCAGTAAAATGGTGTTGTACCTGAGCTTACCTAAAACTATTTGTTTAAAAGGTAATAAAAGTAAATCAATCATTTAATCTATTTTTTTATGAAAACTGTTATGTGTGTAATAGAATATGTATAGGCATTTTTTCTTCCACCAGCTACAGATGGTGGACAGAAACACATAAGATACAAAACCCCTGCTTCTTCCCCTTCTTTCTCATGACGTCTCACACTGTTAATGCATTCTGCTGTTGTTTCAAACAGGGGCGGATAAGCGGCCTGACTGGACTGATGGATTTCCGTGCTGAAGGCTCTAATTCTCATGTGCAGTTTGAGATTCTTGGGACCAGCTACAGCGAGACATTCGGGAAAGACGTGAAACGGGTAAGTCTAGAATGACTTGGGCTTCCCAGTCTTTATTCTTTGGTTCAGAGCCCTGAAACTAAATGCTTTTCCTAGATCATAAGGTGAATGAAATTAACTTACAGGTAGGACAGAAACTCATCTGTACTCAGACCCCTGAAAGCTATGGTCACAGGGATTAATTAGGTGCCAGGTATTTGGGTGCCCCCTACTGGAGCTCTGGAATTAAACAGCTTTCTCTGCTCTAAGCGTCCACTCCATCACACCAATCATCTTGGTTTGTCGCAATCCAAGAGTGAAGATAAATAAAATGTGTGTGTATGTTTTTTTAACCTTGTGTGCTGACAAATAAGCTAACTTTTAATAGTAGAGTTTGTTTTTATTAAACCTGCATTTTCCTCCTTGGCATGTTTAATCTCTGCTTATGTGAAGAGTGCAGGCATTTGCATGTTTTACTAAGCATCAGGCTTTGTGAGTTGATTGTGGAGTTTATACTGTGAAACATGTTTGATCTTTAAGTGCTGTAGAGCTGAAGTGAGATTAAGAGCATTATTTGTTGCTCCTTTCCTAGCTGTAATTTGTTTGTCACTGTTTGTCCTGATTCAGTCAGGGACATCTTCCTGAATGAAGAGGAATTGAGTTTCTTGGCAATCTATGTAGAGCAGGACTGACCAGAAGCAGTAATGAAGATTTAATCACCACTCATCCTAACTGAAATCATGGAGCCAATTCATCATAATGTGGTCATTAGCTAGGAGGACAGACACCCAGAGGAGCATATATATACACACCGAGCACTCACGGATAAGCATGCATTGGGCAACCTGTTTATCTGTCTGAGATCCCCGTTGAATCTCAGAAACCTTCAAGCATGCAGGCAGGCAAACATAAAACAGAGGCCAGAGAGCAAGCTTACATGTGGGCGCTTATATCTCAAAATCATTAGAGGCACAAGGGGACAGCAGGGCCAGATAATGGGGACGGCAAGGTCAGATAATGGGGTGCCAGCTAGTGTTCAGCAGTGTTGTTCATTACCTGGTGTGTTGACTAGCTGGCAGAACCATTTACTCTGTGAAAACAGACATGAATTCATGTACCTCTCCTTTCTCTTTCCATGTATGAGACTAATTATTATACCACACTAGGATGTCTCTGCAGTATGACATTGGGTTCCTGCTTTTTTTGTTTGTTTGTTTGGTGTGTGTGCGTGTGTGTGTGTGTGTGGGTGTGCGTGTGCATGTGTGTGTGCGTGTGTGTGTGTGTGTGTTTCCCAAGTTGGGTGTAAAAGTGAGTCCATGTTGTGCTCTACATGCCTGCCCCTCCCAGCTCTTCACAGCCATCCTCATTCTGTCCCTTTCGCTTCTCTTTTATCTTTTCTTCTCATCTCCCATCCTGCTCATCCTCCCCTCTCTGGTCACTTCTTCTCTTCTTCACTAACCTTTTCTGCTCATTTTTCAGCCCTGGTTTCCTCCCTCTCCATCATCATTTATCTGCATTCAGTCCATTTTCTTCCCAGCCTGATAGCTCTTAGATGAGGCGTCTTTCTGGTTAGAAACTGTAATGAAGACTGAAATACTATTTCCTGGATGGCTACTGTGAGTTTTCTCCACCATCTAGAGCTGATGCAGAGTGATCGATGCTGTTGTTGTTGTTGTTGTTGTTGTTGTTTTGGTTTCCCAGTTTGCTCTTATTGATGTGTCAGCTCTTCTGTAAGCAGATATTGCTAATGACTTCCAGCTTACACAAAGCTCTCATAGAGAAAAGTCAATTCATTTGAATGTAATTACTCCTTCAAGCCACCATCTTGCATGCATCATGCAGTAGTTATTCGCAAATGTGTCTACAGCAATAGCGCTTGGTATTATTGAATTATTCAAAATCACTTTTGAACACACTTAAACTAAAAATATTACCCTATATCTGCTTGATAGTCTCTTAAAAACGCTACTTTGAATTCTCATTTAATTTTTTAGTCGAAATGTGGGTCAAAATTCATTTTTCATGAAAATATAATATGCAGCAGCTAGTACAGATTTGCCCTATGACACTGTTCCTAACTGTCCTAACTTGTGCTTAATAATATATATGGCTGACGGGGAAATGTGTGTTTGCTATAATGCATATGCATAGCGTTTGCTGAGCCTGGAATTTTAGTTGGCCATTACATGCATCTTTTAATCTCCTCTCCAGAACACTAAAGTGGCTTTTTCATCAACTGCCTTAATCTGGTATGTCTGGCGACTAGATTCTTGGCAGATTTAAGTAATATTAAACCAGAGTCAGAATAAAGTAAATGGTTTCAATTCTGGTTGCCAATGCAAGCCTAAAACCTGCCCGTGCGCTGCTAACTGGAGCAGTCCTTTCAACATATCAGAGCAAGTCTGTGCCGTCATAATTTGGCCAAATCTGGCAGCGTTGTATTGACCAGCCCAAGCTCAGACACCAGGAAGCCAAGAGTATTGGCCCTTGCCACTTATTTAGGATAAAAATCCCTCTTTAAACTTGTGACTACTGCTATTCATGATAGTGGATGTGGGTTCATATGAGCTCTAATAAGCCTTGTTGCAGGACCATCTAAAAAGCAAGCAGTCCCTGATAGATAGCTGATGTATTCATCCTACTGCTTAACTCTATTTCTCATAGACCCACGAAGCAGAAATGACATTAAATAGTCTCTAAAGGGCACTTCTCCCTTTCCAACAATAGATCTGCAGGGGGTTGATGGGGCTGTTGATCTAGCGATTAATTTGGCAGGCACTGCAATGTCTAGCTTTTGGAAACTCACTTTCTGGCTCCTCTGCTGTTTTCAGACCTCCTGTACTTGCTTGAATTTTAACCCACAGGTGCTTAAAGACTGGTGTTACGGGCCAATAGCATTTCATAAGCCAAAACAACAAATACAAAGCCTTTATTTTAAACATTTTGATCATAATGCTCTGCTGGGAAAATAACAATGACTCATCTGTAAAGTGATCATTTATATATACATATTATATATATGATGCAAACATGTCAATGCTAAAAATCCTCAGTTGAATATTGATATTGATAAAATTATCAAATTGCCCAGTAAAGTTACATAGTGAGAAACTTTGGTAAAACAGTAAAAGTAAATCGCACAAGCATTATAATCCTGTAACTTCTGTAACTGTTATCATGTGTAAATTGCCTTTTTTTCACAAGGATGTGCATAAAAAAGGTATTAAAAATTGTCTGTACCCATTTATACTTGTCTTATTGCCACACTGTGCTGACAAAAGTAAATCCTTTTGAGAGTCTCAAATAATTGGATGAAAAGTGGATGATATTTCTCTTCATCCCTGGATGTATTTTTCTCTTACATGCTCCAATCCTTCATGAAAAAAAGATAATACTGTACAAATGTTTCTGCCCTTATAACCTCTGATATTTTTTAAATGCACAAAATCATCTGCGCTTTGTTCACTTTTAAGTGAATATAATGAGTTGAAAGCAGAGCCAGTGCCCTACTTTTTATGTGAACCTGCAAAATTGCAGGTCACACCATCATATGTTCACTTTTCGTCTGTGAAGCAGTATTTTTGAAGTCAACGCTGGGCGCAATTACTCAACAGATCTGCCTTTCTTCACCTCTTGAATGCAGTCTTTTAACATAATTTATATTTTTAAAAGACCGCTAAGCAGATACCTCAGCTTAAATACTGCACTTATTGGTCTACTGGTGCATGTAATGTGCAAGAGTACATATTACACATTGTATTAAAAGCTAAATATATTGAATGTGTTGTGTAGTGTAGTAAAAAAGAAGGAAAATGTGATAACTGAGCTTTTACTTTCCTTCTGGTTTTCTTTGGGTCAACAACAGTGGAGTGAACTTGTGCTTTTTCCTTTTTGCTCCTTTCTAGTCCTCTTCAATTTTTTCACTGTCTGACACAGCTTTACAGACTAAATCCTGCCTCGTGTTGCTTATTAGAGGTTAGAATGATAGACTGGCGCCATGTCTGCCAAGCTCATTTTTAGTATATCAGGACAGATAAGATGTCTCTTGTCTTGGCTAATTTAAATGGCCAGCTTATTTTTCACTGCAGTGCTGATGATTAGAGATAACAGAGCCAGTACCACTCCAGCCTTTTCCTCTGGGATGGAAGAGGCAAAGTGAAACATGAAAAATAAATGAGTATTGTATGCATTTGCACAGAGAAATCGTGATCACACATCTGTGCATATTTATTAAAGAGATCATTTAAACTTTTGCAGCAGGGATGACTCTGGTCCCTGTTGGTACTTTTAGGGCACTGGTGCATTGAAATCTGTTTGGGTTTGGAATTTGAGCACTAAAAGCTGCCGGATGGCAGTATATCATTTCTCATGCTATCAGTTTAGTCTGTAGAATTACCTTCCTAAAATCCGGATTTTGAATTGTAGCTACAAATAGCAATGGTAGGAAAATGTAATTTCAGGATCTAACTGACATTCAGACACAATAATCACTGCACAGTAAGACATACAGCATATCCCTTGTCTTGCTTTTGTCCATTATTTTTCACTTATTGGTTTGCTCAGTACTGGTTAGTGCAGTCACCTGCTTTTCTTCCAGTGTTTGTGTTGTCATTTTCTTGTTGTTCCTTTATGTTAAACATTGTCTGGAAAAATATAAAGTGGCTGATTATCAACACCTTGTTATACCTCACTGAATTTATAAAAAAGTAGCAAGCACGTAGAGTTTGGAGCAGTATGTCAATAACAGAAATGAAACAGAAAAGGTATTTGTACACATACTGTATAAGTTACATGCAGTACAGTGCAAAGGTCCTCATTCTTTAATATTTTATTAGGAAAATGGGGAAAAAAGTGCAGTATTTTCCTTTTTTTTTGTTTCAGCCTTCAGGAATAGTTCCCCAGGCTTCTTGAAGGGCATTCATAGCTCTTCTTTGGTTGTTGGGTGCCTTTGGTTTGGTTTTCTGTTGCGATGATCCTACATTGCTTCAATAATGTTGAGGTCTGAGCTCTGGGGAAGCCATTGGAAATGCATGGTGGAGCAAAATCCGATGGCACTTTTCTGCTGTACCGCTCCCCTGACTTCCTCCTTACATAATGAGGATGATTTGAACCAAAAAGTTCACATTTGGATTCATTACCCTGGAACACTTGTTGCCACTGATTTTTAGCCCAGTTCTTCTTTAATTTGACATACCTCAGCCTTTTCTCTCTGCTTTCCTTGCTTAAGAATGACTTCTTGACAGTCACCATCCCAATGAGACCATTTCTGATAAGGCTTCAGTGAACAGTAGATGGATTAGCTGAAGGGCCAGATGTATCTCCCACTTTCTGCGTGAGGTGTCTTGAAGCAAAAAATATGAAGAAATTAGGGGTGGCTCATTACTTTCACACAGTACTTTAGTTTCACATTAATTTTATTTAATACGAATGGTTGATTCAAGGAATGATACATTGGCTCACCTGAAGCAAGCAGTGACTGAGGTAGCCATACACAGTTTGGCATACTCACATGGTGAGTCAATAAGAAGCCTTCTTGTATGATGGGCTTGTCAATGTGTAAGCACACTAAACTAGCAGGCAAAACGGGCAAGCAGAATACCTGCAACTAGCTCAAACTTTAGTCCTCCGTCCATAATGATGCAATTTCAAAGTTTCTGTGAAATCGAACTAATGGCTTCTGTTAGATTTTCACACCATACTGTAATTGAGACAGTTGTAGCACTGTAAAAGTAGGGCTATTTTTCATAATAGCCCAATAGTCATTGGCATTAACTGAGCAACATTACGGATGATTATTTAAATCCATTGGGCATCATGACCATTAGCTAAATAGCAGCCTCTTTTTGCTATGACTCGTTTGCACTCGTTTGCAAATTCTCGTTTGCACAATATCCTCTAATGTGGTGCAGTATTGCAACAAAGCATACACCTCCCAGATAGGTTCACATGTGTAACTTTGTTCCCACTTAAAGATAGAAAAATAGATTTACAGTTGTAGGGCAGTTCTTCTATTTTTTTCTTCTAATTTTCTGCAATGTCTATTTTCATTAAACTGCATGTTTAATGAAAATAGACAGGATACCCCAAAGGACGTGGCCAGATTCATTCTCCAGGTCCACAGAACACATGTAGACTGGATGGGAATACTCCCAGACACACTCTAATATCCTTGAGAGGATAAAGAGCTGGTCCTGTGTTCTATGACAAGGATGAAAATGTCTGGTTAGGGGCATAACTCTGGTTCTCTGAAAACCGAGTGAGGTATCTCACTATGGGAAGCGCCCTCTGGCGTGACCAATCATGGAAGTCCAGGACTATCCGCTTGACTGTTCGTCAACACAACCATCAATGTAGTCCCTGAACATGGTTTTTTTTTTTTTTGGTTACAGGAATAACATTTTATTACGTTGTAGTTGTATTTTCGTCATGAAAACTATTTTGCCTTATAGCGGTTGTTGCGTTGTTGCATATCTGCGTGTTTAAATGAGCACGTCAAGTAGCTTGTGTTTTGTGAAGATTGGCAACAATATATGTTAACTTAACAAGTCACTCTTAATTAAGGGTTTTTGTTCCCCCAGTTCCCCCAGGGTAAAAGTTAAGTTCAATAGAAGATTTTTTAATTCATTCAAATTCCTGTAGTATGTTACAGCATTTGTTTCAGGTGACTGAATGCATATAGAAGTTAAATCCTAATCAATGTGACGCTTCAAAGAAGCAAGAAAAATGCAATTTCACATCAAACAACAAAAATCACAAATTTCTCTGTAATACATCCTCTCCTGATATAAATGCCCATCCATGGAAATCTCATCATAGTTTCTTTATTTGTTACAGAGTGCTTAATTCTTTTATAGCAAAGCAATTATTAACCTACATGTGACCTTTTCAAAGCTGCTAATCAGAGCCCACGGTGTGTCCATTCAGTTGTTCCTCTTTCAGAAGCAAACGGCGTGGCTTTGCTGTATATATTGTTCGTGACCTTCCTGGTGGGAGGCTGGTGTGCAAAGCTATGTGAAGTAGAAGTGTTCCTGTTTAGTGTTCTTCAGTATACAGAGCACAGATTGTTCAGTGTTTTTCACTGAGGACAAAGCTGCTCATGGAGAAAATAGCCCCCTGTGAAGCAAGCAATGCAGACTGACATTTTGCCCCGACACACACTCAGAAACACAAACATGTAAGCCAGTTGCATACACCGATGAGCCAAAGCATTTTGATCACTTACACATGACGCAAATAGCATCTGTTCTCCTACTCAGCATGTTGGATGTGAGACAAATGAACAAACCTGAGTTTGATTGGAGCATCTCAGAAACAGCAAGGCTTAGGGGGTTGCTCAAAATATGAACTGGTGACCGGTTGTAGGCTGATGGGCTAGAACAAGTCTGATCCATCTTGAATCCCCCTTGTATCCACCTGGAAGAGTGTGAAATATATACTTTCAGAACTATGCTCATAACCTTTCTGTGGTTCATACCTTTCTAACAAATTATGATTTAAGAAAGCGATAACATTTTAGTGATGCAAATGTGCGTAAATACAATAAAAATGAAATTAAAAGTACTTGAGAAATATGCTTATAAGACACAATTTCTTCTTCTGACATCCTGCAAGGTGCTGCTGTGCTATAAGCATGATTCATTTCATCGATGAGTTTGCAGGGAAACTATACATAGCAATGCATTATACCAGGACTAGATAATTTGTAACCTGAAGACAAAAGATTCAGCTGGTAATAAAACACACGTCTGATGTTTTACCAAACCCTTTTGGATTGCCTCACCTACTTGTGTTTTATTCACAGATGGATGCTTTTGTTGCTGCCTTTTATTTCTTCAGTAATTGTTGCTGTCTCTTGATTGTATTGTAGTTTGTAATATTAAGTTGTTGGGGTTTTTTTTAATGGTTTCAGTGAAATTTTTTAAATTTTAACTTTTTTTTTTCGCGTGAAAAATTGTCAAACAATAGATAGAAATAACAACTAAGCTGTTACTTGGCATCAATGATACAATGAATATGTGGATTATTCCATGAAAACGCAGTTGGCACTTCCCACTGCAGAGTAAGCTGGAGGCTTCTTGTACTATATTGTGTAGTTTAGTTATAGTTTTATAACTTTTGTTATAGGTTAGTAGCAAACTGCACCAATTTCATGTCTGAAAAAAAGGAACAGAAACAAAGATTGGTAGTTTGGACCTTTTAACTGCTTTCTTAAAATTTGCTGAAGAAAACCTCTAAAAAAAGGTGCATGTGGGTTAACTTTCAAGCCATGATAGTCAAAACATATGAAAGGTCTCCTTTTTACTTGTTTGTTGAAAAACACATATTTTTCCTCATTTAGTTGAATGTACACAAAGCCAATGATAACACAGTTTTATAAAATAAAATAGAATGAAATAGTATTTTCACACCAACAAGGCGATTCCCAAAGAGGTATTACTGTAACCAAGACACCATTCATATCTCAGCATGGTGTGCAGTGTATCCTTAAAAAAATATGAGGAAACTAGACGAGTGGAGGACCGAAGAGGAAACAGATGAACAGTATTTGAAAGTCATATCCTTAAGGATAAAAACAGACACAGGACATGAGAGAAGCATTTGGCCCTAACGTTGATCCATCTACTGTTTGCTGAAGCCTCATCGGGAATGGTCTCAGTGGAAGGGTGGCTGTCAAGGAGTCATTCTAAAGAAAGGGAAAAGGCTGAGATATGCCAGATTACACAAGTCAGCAGCAACAGGTCTTATGGCGTGATGAAGGTAAATATCAAATTTCTGGATCAAATCGTCGTGATGGCGGATCTTTTCCAAATTGATGGAATCATGAACGAAAAAAGTATCATCAGATTTTGATCCCTGGCATCATTCATGAAGTGGTGTGGCATCGTCTTGACAGAGAATGGACTAAAAGGCACCCAGCATCCAAAGAATAGCTTTGAACGTCCTTCAAGAAGCCTGGAGAAGGTGTCCTGAAGACTACTTAAAGAAATGACAAGAAATCTGCCTAAAAGAGTTCAGACTGTGTTGAAGAAAAAAATGTGGTCATACTAATATTGACTTTCAAGAAAACTCCGTTTTTGCCTTTTTGCCACTTCCCATTTTCTAATAGCGCTCAAGCATGCCTTATGTCTGTGAAATGGAGAACGACCTTTGGTGCTCACATGTTCTATATAATAGTTTGGACATATCACAATGATCAAACAACTTTAGGTTGTGAGGAAGTTTTTGAGAATCCTTTCAATCTGAGCTCACAGATGGGTCTGAATCGCAGAGGGTCTCACTGCCTGTTCAGCGTGCGACAGTTTTCTTTGGCATACGATTTGCCATTTGCTGTGACATTTGTGTTCACTGCAGTGTTATCGTGTGCTGGCTCATACTCAGGCACTTCTTTTAGATTGGGTTGGTTTTACATGGATTTACTACACTATAGAAATGAGTAAACTAAAGTTACTAAGTTACTGAACTGAAAAGTAACACTTGCTAAAATAGTAAGTAGATTTATTTTTTAGAAATTAAAAATATATATTAAAAAGAAGATTCAAAATAAATGTTGGAACAAAGTAAATATTTTAAATGTAACAAAACTAAAGGTTTGGATTTTGCATACCTTTTATAGCAATGTTTGAATGTTTGGTGTTTTCTTTAGAGCGCAATGGGCTGTTGGCAAAAAGATCTGTTGTCTGACCTTGGGCCACCATTCTTGTCCTGTCAGTTCAAATCTCAAAGACCACTCCAAATGACACATCAGATCCTTGAGAATTCTTCTCCAGCTAGCAGCACTGATTAAGAATTTAACAAACACTAGCTTCACAGCCTGAGACATGGCTCAAGAAGTTGACAGTGTGGAATGAGAGTTTTAAAGTCAAGAGATAGCTTAGACTCAAGGAACAAACTCATACTGATGTGTCTGAAATTTTATCTGTTTTCTTTTTATTCTTGAATTTTCCACATGATAAGCTTAAATTCTTAAAATATTCATGCTTCTCCTGTTGGTCAGCGTTTTGTTGTCTTCATTCTCATCACTTTCTTTTTGAAGATTGCTTATAAAGTGCATCAGTACATTTCATTATTCTGGGATAAAAGTTTAGTTGAGAGCTCTGGTAAAATGTAAATAGCCAAGCGGTTCAGATGTTAATCCGGGCAGTTGGCTACTCGGTGATAATTATCACTGTAGGGAAACCACAGAATTCCAGATGGGATAAATACTTCATCTCTAATGATTGGTATTTATTCCGTTCTGCTTCTAATAGATATATTACAGAGTTGTCCTTTACCATCTTGCTGCCTGTTCAGTCCTTATTTCCTTCCCTCATCTGTCTTATTTCTCTTTCTCCTTATTAGCTGGCAACTTGGGACTCCACTCGTGGTTTGAATGGTAGCCTAAAGGAGAATCGGATAGAGAGCGGTATGCATGGGGTAACACTCAAGATTGTAACGTTACTGGTAAGTTGTGGGAGTGCAGTGAATCTCTTAACACTTGAACTGCGTAGGCAAATATCTGAGAAAAAAAAACCGAACACAGCCAAACACATTTGCACATTTATTAGGTTTTTCTTTTTACCACAAATTAAGGATCGCTGTTTATGTAGAACACACGCTGGAACAGTTTCATCGCCTTTTTCAGATATTCATACTTAAACCCTCTTTTTAACAGAAATATTATTTAATTATGACCTGACATTTGCTGTTAATGATTGTCCACAATCTGTGTAAATATTTTATAATAAATGCTTTCATTTCCAGGGTAGAGCTCAATCACATATCTGTTAAGCGCTGCATCATTGTTCACATTAGAATCAAAACTACGTATTTCTTTGAATATATAATTTAAACAGCACAAATCACATATAGCAGAAACTACAGAAGAAATGAGTGAAGCTCAAGAACGTGGCTAAAAAAGTTACGTTTCAATGCCAAGCAGGATGCAAGTTACACCTTCCTGTTATTGAAGTATGATCTCTGCAGTCAGTCACAGCATTACACTCATTCAGAATTAGAAATTCAGCATTAAAAAAAAAAGTTACACTGAATTAAAGAAAAAATCTTTTATTCTCAAAATATTTTTATAATTGTTGTGACAGAAGACGTGAAACATTTTCTCTGCCTTGAACTGAAATACTAAGTCGTGTTCTCTGCCTTGTCCTGAGAATGTAGAGCAGCAGAAGTCTAATAAACATCCGTCCTACACTGCACCAGGTTTTCTTAGACTCCTTGTCCTATTCTAGTAGCAAAGTCTCTAACCTTGTCCTCCCCCTCAGTCACTTCTCCACCCCTTCAGTCTCCATTTTTCCTCTTCTTCACACATGATTTAACTGCACCTTATTCATTCACATAAGTTCAGCTAAGCTCTTTCCTGGCAGTGTCACTTAATCAAGTCATTTGCCCCTGCCCACTTAACCAGCACCGCCGCCCCCGCCCCCCCCACTTCCCTGTCCCTCTCCTGTTTTTCTCAGCTCGCCTCAGTCCACCTTCACCCATTTAATTCTGCCCTGACACTTTCAACCCATAAAGAAGAACCATGAGTTGGTGCAATAAATTCAGAATGGCAATTTCCACGTTGATGACCCATAGCATTTGTCATGGCGCCATGTGTTACGGGTCAACAGTTGCTAAGGAAACACTTTTATTAAGATTAAAGTAGATCACCCAGAAGCTCTTCATAAAGGTGTCACCCTGCTGTTCTTAAGATGACTGACTGTGTCCTCGCTTCAGTTGCCAATCTGGTCCTGAGGGGATTTTGGTGCATCTTGATAAATGACACGCCCGTCATTAAGCACGCATGCACACACACACATACACACACACACACACACACACAGACACGACTCTTTTCAAAGTCTAAATCCTTGGCCTTGGAGGTGAAATTCATACATTTCTCAAGATTATGATTACCTGAGTAGCAGATTATCTAAAAACTCACTTGTTGTATGATGCAATATTCTTTCAAACAGGAAGAACCTTTTGTGATGGTGGCCGAAAATATTCTGGGCCAACCCAAGAGATACAAGGGTTTCTCAATTGACGTGCTGGATGCCCTCGCTAAGATCCTGGGCTTCAAGTATGACATCTACCAGGTTGGAGATGGGAAGTATGGCTCAGCACTCCCCAATGGATCCTGGAATGGTATGATTGGAGAACTCATTGGCAAGGTTAGTGGGTTTACATTTCATCTTAATCAATCAATGTCCAGATTTCAATCCAAATAATTTTCTCTGGGAGTTAGGCCACTTTAATTTTGTTCTGAAATTGAAACCCAATAATGTGGCTTAGTTTAAAAAAAAAAGAAGAAGAGAAACAATCAAAGAAACTTTTTTTTTCTTTAGTGGGTGTCATTCCAGTTTGATTGAATGCATCTGATTACTGCTGCTGGAAGGGATCCCTGACCAATACCATTATGAGTCATAATGATAATGGAGTTTTAAATTTAACAAAGGCAGAAGTGTACATATTTTGCATTGTGCATAGTGTCAATATAAATTATGTAAACGTTCTTAGATTTTTATATACTGTACAATATTTACTTCGTAAAGATTATTAAATTCATGTTCTCACTGACATCATGAGACATTTTATTACTGCAGTGCATGTGTGCCATTAAACTAAAATCTTAATCCAACTGTTTATCTGAGCAGCTGTTTAATAGGATAGTTATGAGGGACATTTCATTTCAAAATTACAAAAAGATTTGTAAGTCCAAAAGGTTTTTCTTGTGCTGAGAGCATGAATCTGCACAGAGAAATTATCTAAGTAAGGATTTGAGTTGAGATTATAGCAAATTCCTGTCTTTTTTTTTTCCTGTGTAACCATTTTTAAATTGAAAATGTGGACTGAGGGAGGTTCTTGAGGTTTATCTGTGTTATTATTAAGAATGAAAAGTTGGCACTTGACAAATTTCCAATTTAGCCACTGCGTTTGGAGCTGTGTCTAAGAAACGTGCGAATGGTTTGTGCAGAGAAAAAGACACAAGGTTTCCACATTATCAAAAAGGAAAATTCGCATGTCAGTGTACACGGTAGATGCAGGCAGGGAGACCTTTTATGAACAAAGTCAACCTAATCTCCTAATTGTTGAGAACAAATTCTCTAATTAATGCACACAAATTATTGACGAATGAACTATGTTATTTTCTGATGGCTAGCAACATATCAAAGTGTTAGAAATCTCATAAAGATGCTAAAATGGGAACAAATTCTTCTGCATTCACAGCGTGCTGACTTGGCCATATCAGCAATCACCATCACGCCGGAGCGCGAGACTGTGGTTGATTTCAGCAAACGCTACCTGGATTACTCAGTGGGAATTTTGATGCACAAGTCAGAAGAAAAGATCAACATTTTTTCTTTACTGGCACCATTTGACCTGGCAGTCTGGGCGTGCATTGCCGCAGCCATCCCTGTGGTGGGCATCATGATCTTCCTGCTCAGGCGCATCCAGGCGGTGCGCTGCCAGAACAATACAGCCGGTCATCCTCCGCCTACAGTTTCCACTTCGCTTCAGAGCGCTATTTGGATTGTCTACGGTGCTTTTGTGCAACAAGGTGGGTAATAGAGTTTATGTTGGGCAATGACAACGTCCAAAAGCAGCAATTGCACATCCTGAACAGTGCTGGTCATAACAAGGAGTCAAGAGTCCAGGTTTTCAGTCCATAGTGACTGTTTAAAAACCTGCCTGCATTTGGCCTTCAGTTCCATATAACTGAAAACTACCAGTCCAGCAAATTTTTAAATGTGAACCTCTACATGAAATAGAACAAGTGACAAAAAACACTTGAAATGCTTTAAGGGATTAATGACAAAAGAGCACAGTAAAAAAGTCCAATCAAGTGATGAACATATGTTAATGCCTGTGGTCTGTGCAGAGAAAACGCTGATTCAGTAGTGAGTCAGTCTGGGGCACAGCGCCCACCTTAGCATTTTCTAAAGGTGCCCTTCACAAAGAGAACATCCCATCTTTAGATCTGGTGGAGCTCCAGGTATGTCCGTTGTGGATAAATGACTACTCCAGCAACTGATGTTAAAGTCTCAACTGCATCTGTCAAAGTCTGGCACAGTGCCTGTGAGCCTTTTTTAACCCACACCCACTATATTTCAAGAGAAGCTAAATTCCTGTCTTTTTTTTCTGCCTTTCTTTCCCCCTCCCTCATTTCTGGCTCATGTTCCAACATTGCCACTTTTATTTGAGTCAAATGGATTGCATTTTTTTTTCTCGGGGATGACGTAGGTCACTTTGATATGGATCTGACTGCTGATGCATAGTGTGCCATTGTCAGAGTGCATAAACTTGGCAACCATATCCCCCCACTGATTTTATAATGATATGCCAACACTTGGCTGGTTCTTGTTGTGTGTTCAGTGCACAATGAACTGTCTGCCACCAGACATACTTTTATCACTGCCTTTTTCCAGCAGAGAATACCCTTCTTTTGTTCCATAAGAAGGTCAGGGAAAGGTAGAAAATTATCTGAAACTGTCTAGGAGAACAAATTAAACTAACACAATTTCCTTATGAATAAAGGTTTAATCAATTTGTTTCCAAGATGAAAGAGACTGCACCACACTGGACCATTGCAGTACGGTAAAATCCAGGAAAGTTTCAAGAGTCACATTTTACATTCAATGACCTTAACAAATTGAAGCTGTATGCAATAAAAATGACTGATGCCACAGTGCTATGCATCTGACAAGGCCCCAGTTTTTTTGTTTCCTCTCTTTTCTTTCTCTCTCCTTTTTCCAAGCTGTCATAACGGTGCAGTTGTGTTGATGGTGACACTCTTAGACAAATATGTTTTCATTACATTTCATATTCCTGAATCATTCAGATGACATTTCTGTGGCTTTACACTTCAGAATTAGAATGTGTGCTGACATTTTTCTCATGCACCTCAAAAGCTGTTTTGGGATTGTTTTGTGGAGAATGAGTTGGTACGACAGAAGAAAAAGTGATGATAGCAGAGCTAATGTGATGAACCAGTCTCTTAACCTCAAAGGAAACAAGGAAAAGCAAGGATTAAAGATGTGAGGGGAAAGAGGAGGATGAATTTTAATGAGTAGTGTGTTCTATGAAAAAAAAGAAAGCAATACACGCAGTATCATTTCAGGGTAGATGGTTTTAAATACACGTAGCTCTTGGAAAAAAAAATTATTAAACCTTACCGTAATTAAACAGGAACTTCATATGCGTGAGGTCAGCTTTATGCAAATATATTACAACTATTTTTAAAGTAAACACTGTTTTAAAAACATCCAAGGATGTGCTAAAATGTCATTTGAAGAAAAAAAAAGCAATTACTTACAAGTTTGGACACACTTTCCCATTAATACGAATGGATGCATGTGTCTAAACTTTTGACTGGTACTGTACAAATTAAGGTATTAAGATATGGCTCTCTCATATTATAACGATAATGTTTTCAGTTTAATTTGAATATGCCACCTTTAAAAGTAAATTGAGTATTTTTCACTTTCGCGCCAAGTATAAGCAATTGAGTAAAGAAAAACCTGATAAGTCAGTAATGACAGTAGGTGTTATTTGAAATCAGATTTGGCGCTTTCCAACATCTACTAAAGCCTAATTTAGTAGTTTTTAACTCTGTGTTTCCATCTGTATCATAACAGGTAGTGACTCCATCCTGGGATCAGTGGCTCTCCGTATCGTCATGGGCAGCTGGTGGCTTTTCACCCTTATCGTGTGTTCATCCTACACAGCAAACCTGGCAGCCTACCTCACCGTGTCACGCATGGACAACGCTGTTCGGTAATAAAAGAAAACAAAACTTTTTTGGTTGCAATATTGCAGCACACTCAGATGGTACAAGGGACAAAGATGCTTTAGAAAACACTGAAGCTCTTTAGTGTCCTTCATTGACCTTTAGTGTACTAAAAGGATGAGTCCACCAATTTAGCAAAGCAGACATAGAACAGTAAACAAATGATACTAATCAAAACTATAGAGATCATAATTTTTATTCTGTACCTTTCTTTTATTTGCAAAAGCCCACCACATACATTAACTACAATGCAGCCCATAAAATTTGTGTAGCAATTAAAGTGGCCTCGAGCTTCTAGTCTTAATCATGAAGCAACGAGCATGCACCAGAGTTCTGAAGAGCTTGTGATGAGGCTGATGAGGCTTTCTTCCTTCACACTTTCAGACTTTTCTCATATTTTCAGTCTTCAGCCCCAGTTGAGCTGACTCAAGGGACGTCACTGCAGGCATCACACAGCCACACATGACTTTATTCAATTTTAACTACGGGGACATGTGTGGCTTCGGTTTAAGATGAATCTGTGTGTTTCTTAGTGTCTACACAGTGTTTCTGTGATTTCTGACCCGCTGCCTAACAAATACCCTGTCTTCAGCCAAAATTTTATTTGTCAGCGAATCCAATTTGGTCTGCTCTCTTTCCCCAAAGAATGAGCATAGAGGCATTTGATTGCATTGGGCCTGTCTTCTGTTGAACAAATAGCCACATGTGGACATGTGAGTAGAGGTGGCGAATGCTAAGCAGCGCACAGTTCACCTGTAAAGAGATTTTGCCTGCAGGTGTGTGTGTGTGTTTTGTGTTTAGAGGGACATTAATCTTTATTTGTGGTGCATTTGGTACAGTTTAACAGAACCACACTGCAAATGATGGCACTTAAGAATTAATGGGAAGATGAAAGTACATTGGGATCACTTTTTAGTGAAATCAGCCTGTGTTTAATTCACCTTTGTGCTAATGTGAATTAATTACACTCAATCGAACAAGATTTTGAGGATTAAAATCTGAGACATACAGAGTTTTATGGAAAAAATCATTTGTATTCTCTACAGTTTTTATTTTTTAGCACACCACAAGACTACACAGAAGAGTGGCAACAAAAAGTAGCAAAGCTAGCCGGTGGATTACAGTAATAATAATGATAATTTTGTTTTGTTTTAAATATTGCTTTGAAAAAACATAAAAGTGTAACCTAGTCTCACAAATATTAGTTTTTTAATGGCCTGATAAACATTTGCAGTAGATGCTTTCTGACAAAGAGAACTTAAAGTATTTGTATCATTTTAACAGACGGTAAAGAAAATGTACCGTGGTCCTCAGCAGGCCCTTTAATAACAAGCTGCTTTTTCTCATTGATCTAGAAAACCATCAGAACACACTGCAGTTTGGCTTGGGAAAGAAAGCATCACTAAGTGTATTGTGTGCAGATTCTTTCCCCCCAGTATCGAGGCTTCAGACCTGGGCAGGCAAAGGGGTTGGAATTGAACTATTTCAGTCACAAGTTGCAAACTCAATTTTGTGAAGAGCTGTGGAAGAGTGTTGGAAAGAATGCTGCCTTCATTTAAAGCCCAAAATGTGGCCTTGCTGTTACTTTGGTCAGAGCAGGAAAGGCTGGGTTTTTACTGCCTGGGCATAAATAATCAGAGAGGACTATGACAGCTAGAAAATCTGAAACTCTGAAATACCTAACAGAACAGGGATGCATATCTCCTTATGTGCAAAACTGAAATGTTGTCTCTGCTTTTTGTTTGTCACAAAGGCATTGGTTGCTTGTCCTCCAACATAAATCCAATATCCTAGCCTTGGACTCAGTGTGACTTGAATTTTATAAATCAGATGGAGTGAGGTGCAGTCCACCTTCCTGCATTTGAAAAGTATTAAAGCTCAAGATGTTGCTTTGATTCTTAGAAAAATCAGCTTTCTCCCACAAGCAAGTTATGGTTCTTGCTATGCAGCCAAAGTCTAGCAGCTTGGGTTTCTACTGCCGACTGTGCGGCTGTATTATCCTGGATTTAGATACTGCATTTTTTCAACTGGCTCTCTGATTTTCAAAATGTGTGTGTGTGTGTGTGTGTGTGTGCGCGCGTGTGCGCGTGTGTGCGAGTGTGCGTGCATGTGTGTGTGTGTGTGTGTGTGTGCATGATATGTGAATGTGGTGTAATGGGAACGATAACTTAAATCTTAAGTGAACATTTGTGTTCTTAAACACTTACATGGCTTATTCCCCTTTGTTTACAATGTGTGTAAATAAGCCTTTACTAAACTCATACGCCTAGGGACAAGGAGATTTTTGGGGGGTTTTTGCACCCCCTGTGATTTAAAACTAATCGTGTTCTTCTTTTGAGTTAGTGTGAGGGAGCAAAAGTAAAAGCAAGAGATTAGTTTAATAACTTATGTGCCCCAAGATACAAAATACTAATTAGATAATATTTTGGGGATGAACTCTTGTGTTTTTGATGCTGTTTAATTTTTCAGTGCTTTGGTCAGTTATACATTTCTAAAGCTACTCATAACAATTGTTATGAGTAGCTTTAGAAATGGGCAGTCATTTAGTATCTTTGCCTGGGATGAGAATATGCTATCCAGTCACTAGTAAAAAAATATTATAACAAAATGTATATGCATGTGGCAGGAAAAGGGAAAGAAAGGTACAAAAAAAATCTGTGTAATGTGCTTCCTTGGATGTAAAACCAAGATGTTAAACAAAATTCAAGTTGAATATTTAATTCAGAGCAGTAAAGCTTCTAGTTTAATGTGACAGCATAAGCTAGTGACCATGAAATATCTGATAGGGTGTTTGTTTTTCTCTCACTTGCAGTTTTCTCCCTAATAACCACCTCCACACATATAATTAAATGGTTGAATTAGTATCAGCTCTAGATAAGCTATTGAATTTTCTCACTTCTCAGAGAATTGTGTAAATATTCTGATAGTATTCTCTTTTTTTTTCCATAAAGGATTTAAAAAATCACAAGGTGTATGTCCACATTTAGTGCCTGGCTGACTGAGTCTTTTTAAAACTGATATTGATATTTGTTGATTTAAAAATCTGATCTATCAGCTGATATTTCTTTTTCTTTCAAACACACAAAATATGAAGAGATTTCCCTGACATTTGCTATGTGTAGTTATTTATCAATCCTTACTAAGGTGCTACTACAATGCATTTTAGAAATAATGTTTTACAGTAATTAATAATTGTTTTGTTTATAAAAAGCCATGGGTCACTCGCAGTGTCTGACTCTGCTCAGATCAGCTGGTTGTTGTGTTCGTGGCGGTCCAAACATCTGTTGCCAACAGGAAGTTGCAGAGTATCCCTCTATTGGACAAACTGTGCAACGTCAGTATTCATAACACGGTTGAAGGGCGTTTCTCCCATCTCTCATTTACTTTTTAAATTTTATTTATCAGCCATCAGAAATGCAGATATAGATGGATCAGCAACTAGCTAATATTAGCCTTTATATCGGCCCCAGTTGAGCTCTAGTCAAATATTGACTCAATACCAGTCAAGGAATTAGGTCGTCTTTCAAAAAGCAAGTTTATACATTGGTAATTATCAAATAATTTGCTGTACAAATTTCAGAATTACTGTGTCTTGGCAGGTAAAATAAAATAGCTGCAAATGGCCCTTGGTACAAAACTGAGACAGAAATTTCCAGTCTAATAAAAATTAAAATAGATTTGGGAGCTCAATCTACTGAGGATTAATGGCAAAACATTGGGATGAATCCCATAATCATTCAGGAATACAACACCCACAACCTCAATATTTCTCTGAATCACACTGGACTCATTTTGCTGGCAATGCTGGATAAAGTTGTAGTATCACACTACAGGTGTGGCAAATCTAGCTGATAAAAGGCATGATGATTATTGAGTTGCTCCAATGTGCATTTAAAAGAAAGGTAGGATTTTTAGGTCTACTGATTGGTCTGAGTGCAATAGGGGGGAGTTAAATCTTGGATTTTAAAAAAGAGGAAGAACAGAGTCCTTCTGTAAAGGATAGAAGCCAAGAGAGTTATGTGGAGTAATGAAGGAAAAGAGAAAAAAGTGCTGAAATGAAATAAATACAACCTCAGATAAACTACAAAACATGACATATTACACCATCTCACTTCATATCATTATCATATTGGTTGCTTTACAAAAACTAAACCAAAACTCAGAAGCAGTTTGGAAAAAAACTAAGTGCACCTTAAGAGTGCAGGTAGCCAATTGCTGCTAATGAAATGCACTTGATTAACTGATAATTAGCAAGTGTGTCCACCTCTATGAAAGCAGAGGACTTGAAAGTTTGCTGCTGTGGAGCATTCAGCTGTGTGTTAACACAATACCAAAGAGCCAAACATCAGCACTGATCTTAGAGAAGCAAATGTTGCTGGCAATCAGCCTGGGAAGGAATATAAGGCCATTTCCATTGTAACCCATCATTTTATAATGAGGACGATTATTCACAAGTGGAAAACATGCCACCAGTCTTCTCGGGACTGTATCAAGTGTTCTGTTTCCTTCCCTGCTGTTTCCACTTGTCTCGTTACTCTGGTGTGTATTTACTGTCTGCATTTTCCCTTGTTCCCTGTAATGCCTCGTCTGAAGCTGCCTGAAGTTCCTTCTTGTTTTGTGGCTTATGTTCCCTTTGGATTGATCTTGTATTATTTTTGCTCGAGAATCAAATATTAAAGTCAAGTTTACGTTAGCCTTCTCAGTCTGTGTTGGGTTCCACCGCTTCCACACCGCTCGTTTCTTGACAAGGTCAGACCACACAACACTCAGAGAAATTGCAAAAAAAAAAAAGTCCAAGAGCTACATCTCAGACTCTACAGGCCTCAGTTAGTTAAATGTTAAATGTTAAAGTTCATGACAGCACAGATAGAAAATAGACTAAACAAGTAGGGCTGAAGGGTTCTGAAGGGTTTCCAGGACAAAGGCTCTTTAAAAAAGAACATGGAAACACAGCTGAGGTTTATAGGAGTTGTCTCTGAGCAAACCGTAAGATTTCTGGAACAATGTTCTTTAGACAAAGTGGAGACATTTGGCAGTAATACAGAGTGCCACATTTGGCAAAAAGAAACAGCATATCAGCACAAACACCTCATACCAGCTGTAAAGTATGGTGGTGGAGGGGTGATGATTTGGGCTTGTTTGCAACCACAAGACCTGGGCACCTTAAAGTCATTGTGGCAACTATGAACTCTTCTGTGTACCCAAAGTGTTCTACAGGTAAATGTGAGGCCACGTGTCCAAGAGCTAAAGCTTGGCTAAAACTGGGTCATACAACAGGATAGTGACCCCAAGCACAGGAGCAAAACTACAACAGAATGGCTCAAAAAGAAAAGAATCAAAGTGTTGCAATGGCCCAAAGTTCAGACCTCAGCATGATTAAAATGTTGTTATAGGACCTTAGGAGAGCTGCGCATATCCTCAACAAAAACCAACTGAAGCAAGCATTTGAAGGACAGTAGATCAAAATTCCTTCACAACAATGTGAGAGGCTGATAAATTAATATAGAAAACAATTTAAGTCGTTGCAGCTAAAAGTGGTTCCACAAGCTACTAAATCTTGGGTGTACTTAGTTTTTCACAGGATTACTTCTGCATTTTGGATTACTTTTTATTTCAACTTTCTTTATTGAATTTAACAGCTTGTTATACAGTATTAACCATTGGAACACTGAAGAAAGGCATTACTTACAAAAGGAAAAAACAACACAAAAAAAAAAAACTATGAAGGAGTCTCCCAACCCCC
>VUQK01017235.1:7137-17572 GCA_015106715.1 Bujurquina vittata
TATGGGTATAGACTGGGTAATGTGCTAGGAATGAAAGGATGTCACATTGTTTGATGGCTATGAAAATTATAAAGCCAACCCTAAAGGTCGAAGTGAAAAAAATTATATGGCAGGCAGTCCATTTTGCAGAAATTTATTGCAGTAACTCAACATGCTACTCAGTAGTTCGTATAGCCCCCATGTACTTGTATGCATGCCTGATAATGTCGGGGCATCATCCTAATGAGACAACGAATGGGGATCTCCTCCCAGCTCTGGACCAGGGCATCACTGAGCTCCCAGGCAGTCTGAGGTGGAATCTGGCAGCATCGAATGGACTTAAACATAATGGCCCAGAGATATTCTATTAGATTTCAGTCAGGCGAGCATCGGGGCCAGTCAATGGTATCAATGCCTGCATACTCTCTCCACAAGAGTCCGGGCATTGTTGTGCACCAGGAGGAACCCAGGACCCACTGCACCAGCACAATGACAAAAGGGTCCAAGAATTTCATCCCGAAACCCAATTGTAGTCAAGGTGCTGTTAACTAGCCTGTAGAGGTCTGTGTGTCCCTCTATGAATATGCCTCCCTAGACCCCCACTGAAACATCCCCAAAACAGTCATGCTGATCGATGTTAGAGGCAGGGTGCTCAGGGTGAACCTGCTCTCATCTGTGAAAAGTACAAAGCGCCATAAAATGCCAAATGCTCCATGGCGTCAGGCAGTGAGCACAAGGCCACTAGAGGATGTCGAGCCCTCAGGCCACTTTCATGAAGTCTGTTTTGATTGTTTGGTCAGACATTCACACCAGTGGCCTGCTGGAGGTTTTGTAGGGCTCTGGCAGTACTCATTCTGTTCCTCCTTGCACAAATGAGCAGATACTGGTCCTGCTGATGGGTTAAGGACCTTCTACAGCCTTGTCCAGTTAGAATAACTGCCTGTCCCCTGGAATCTTCTCTATGCTCTCAGACTGTGTTGGGAGACACAGCAAACCTTCTGGCAATGGCACATATCAATGTGCCATCCTTGAGGATTTGGACTACCTGTGCAACCACCACATCCTACTGGTAGTGACACAGACCTTAGCCAAATGCAAAACTAGTGAAAAAAACTCCCAGAAAAGATGACTTCGAATAATAACTTACCTTGAGCGTGAAGCTCAGCTGTCGTACTGAGAGATCGTGCACCTGAGGCACAGAAAAAAAAGGATATTATCATTAGAAACATAAAAATACCAAAATTATGCTGACACAAACAAAACACTAATCTAAAATGCAAATGCCAAATGAGACTGGAAGTAGTTGTGCTACATCTTGAATTTTTGACTCTTACGCACATACAGTAGACATCGCCAAAGTTGAAGTCGCACAAATCGTATTTTCGCTCTAGTTAGATGGCTTCGGCAGGTCCCGATTTTTCCTAACGTTAATTCCAATAAAAATTGCCACCTAAATTGGATCATACAAGTCGGATTTTCGCCTACCTCGGATGAAAAATCTGGTCACATTGTAATAAAATTTAAATTAAATGTGATTGCTTAAGTCGGATGACACAGTACAGCCAACACAGACGTAATGTGTGTATTGGCTGTACTGGGCGAATCGGTTCATTTCACCGGAGATAATCGTGACAAGCAGGAGTCAAGTGTAAGCTACAAACTCACACTTAGGAGCAAAAATATCAGATTGCAAAATTTGCAGAAGCAAATCCAGGAATGAAGCAGAAAGCCATTGCAGCAAAACTGGATATTAGCCCCCAAACTGTCTGATATTTTGATGAATCAGATTTTATCCGACTTACATGTAAGAGATTTTTTTCAAGTCAGATGAAATTCCATTCATTTGAATCTGACTTAGGCAATTTTTACTGTATTTTCCCAACTGCTTAAGCCCAGAGTACTGAACCATGAAATAATTGCAAGAAAGTTCAAATTTTTTTAAACCAGTGTTTATTTTACCTTCTGACAAAAAAAGGGTCATAGAGGTCCCAAAAACTCACAAAAACTGTATCAGGGTTAAGATAGATTTGAAATCTATTAAACTGTTAAAAAAAATGCAGACAACTTACCAAACCGCACTGCCCATGATGGGTTGACTGAGCTGCTCCGAATTGAGTTCAGCAACATGGAAGTCATTTTGTTCTACGTGGAAAGAAATATTGTTACAGAAAAAAACAAACAAACAAGGTTTTTGATAAAAACAAATTTTCTGTTTATAGCTAAAATTCCTATGCAGAATAGAGGTTTTAACGTATCAATATCATTTATGCGTTAAGAGCTTAACACATCAGATCTGGCTTTTCAGTTGAAACGCAACATCTGTTTAGCACTTGCTCCTATTAAATCTTTAAGTTTTATTTTTAACCTCAGTACACGGGGATTTTTATATTTTACTATATAGTTCAGTGACATGCTAAACTCAAATCTCATTGTACACTGTGTTGTTAAGTGTCTTTGGACAATATTTGCTCACCAAAACAGCTTCATTGTGCCTTGACTAAGTCTGCAAATAACTGGAAGTTTATAGAAACAATATATATTCCTTCATTTAGCAGAGTGCACTGTCTAACAAATCAGTCCAAACTTTCCTGTAGGTGTTCAATAGAGTTGAGATCTGGTCACTGAGAATGAGTGATCATTTTCATAATCATGAAAACATTCAATTACCCTTCACCCACTGTAGATACGGGCACTGTCATCTCTAAAACAATATATAGGAGGATAATATAGGAGGATAAAGGTCACAACTCCCTAACTCTTGATTTGCTGTGACTCTTACGTCTCAGGTCCACGTAAGGGAACAAGTGGGCCCGAACTATGCAAAAAAACAAAACCCACAACAACAGAACTACCTGTTCCGCTAATTTTAGAGCTCAAGGTTTGAGGTTTTCCTTTAATTTGTCATACAACAACGGTCACCCTGCCCAACCCCCTCTATCCTAGCCTTGACCCTTCACCTAGATTCCTCTCCAGGAGAATGACAGAACCTTACACGCAGAGTCACAAGACCCAAACAGGAGCAATACAGACCGCACATTAATTAATTAATTCCAAATAAATCAACCAAAAAAATCATTCCAGAATCAGCGAAATTTAAAAGAAAACAACGATCTGGATGGAAGCTGCATGCAAGGCGAACTCAACTAGCTAGCTACTTGTGCGCTAACATTTAATCAGCGAAAATCTGCGCCATTGTGTCTGGGATGAAACAACCCGTGTGCAGGAGCCCCGTAACAGTGTTTAACTTTCTACCATCATCAGCTACGTTTAAGCTTACCTGATTTTATGTTTTATCTGCCACCACACTGCTTCCCTGTCTAACGACCGGCCAGGACTACAAAAACTGCTTTAAAGGACCCACCTAATGACTAAGCTGACCAACAGTGTGCCTGAAGAGAAAAAAAAAGCACACATAATTATTATAATTAAATTACACAGCTGTTCGCATTTATTATTTGCACAATCTGCATCACAACTAGGTTGTTCTTCTCAAACAAAAATAACGATTTGAAATAATAACCTTTTTTGGGCACTTTTCAACACGACTGGCATTTTTTTAAGCGATACTCTTGCGCCCCCACCGGTCAGAGTCATTTGATTGTACTCATTACATCTTGTTTGCATGCGTGTGTGTTGCTGATGTCACTTTTTAAAAGCTTCAGGTGGAAATGGCAGTCGCTCGTGCAAGCAGTGTTTTCTCCAAGTTTGCAGCTGGCAAATATCATTTATTGTCAGGTATATATATGTTAAAAAAAAACTTGTTTTGTTGAAGGCACTTTGATTAATGTGTGTAATTTTCTTTCTTTTACTGTTTGTCAAATTTGTATTCGGTGGTAGCGTTAGTAGTGAATATATAGAGAAAATATAGTACCTTTTGCTTGACAAAATGCTTAATCGTCATTAAACAAGAGACCTTTTTGACAATTTTTTTTATCACATTAATTGTTAATTGCAATTAATGTGATGTAATAACTGCATCTAATTTAGAATATGATCTCCACTGATGTCAGCAACACCTGTGTTTAATATTAGGGTTTTATTTTGTTTTTCCTTCGTGACCACAAAGTCTGAAGGCATTTCTTTCAAAGTAGCGTTTGTGTTTCTGCTCAGACTTGACTAACTATTAACATGCTTTTTTCTTTATTTGAGGGAAAATTGTCTCAGAGCAGTCTGAGTCCTCACTGCCTGTCTCTGCTCTTAGGTCACGCCAGACGAGTCCTTTCTGTGTCCTCCCCATTGGCAGGTAAAAAGGGGTTTGATGGTGACTGGTGCACCAAATATACACTCACTGAGAAGGTGATCTCACATATTGATGGTTTCCTAAAGAACCAGGTCATCCTGTGTGGTCTTTTGTTTTGCTAAGCTCCAAGTGTTCTCTCTATTTAATTAATTTTCTTACACAAACAGAACTCATCAATTCCACCTAAACAAACTGTATGCATCCTTTTAGTTCTAACCGACAGGCTGAATGCTTTTCTTTCATCATTTTAAAACAGGTTCTTGCACGGCCGTTCTGCATATATTTCTTTACTATCTGTATTGCTTTTGTTTCCCCGCCTTGTCGGCCTCTTGCTATAGTTTAAGGGAATAATGTGACACCACTAGCAGCAATTTTGCAAGAGTATGTTTTATTGGCACAGTACAGGCAAAACAAGGCTCCAGTTATTGAGTTGATACCCATAAATTGGAACTAGAGCATAACGTGACTTCCCACTTGTTTCTGGCAACAGACAGAAGTTTGGGCTCGGGGTTCAGTTACTTGTAAGTGGTAACTGGTCAAGTGTAGTTGTGCTGTAGTATTTATTCTCCAAGGAGAGTGTCAAACCAAAGTCCTAGAAGCATGTGTGGGTTTACTTCCAAGACATGCAGTTACTGGCGTTAGGTTAAGTTCCCCACCTGCGACCCTGAAAAGGATATGCGGAAGAGAATGGATGGATGTTTGCCAAATTTGTATTCAATGGTACTCAGTAATTTACTCCAAGATCTTTGGGTAAAATGTCTGATTAAACTAGCAAACATTATTGTAAGCTGTCTGTCTCATCTATTTATTACTGTTTTCTCCATTTTAGCTTATAAACACGTCAGCTTCAACTACAAGGAAGATGTGGCTGTTATACGATTCAGTCATCCAACATTAAAGGTATGTGTTTGTGGGTGTGAGACAGTACATATGTGTCAGTTTGTGACAGGCCTGACTACATGTTTTGGTCTCATAATGACAGGTTTGTCATGATTAATATTAGTGTGTTCATCTGTGTTTTTGTGTGTGTAGGTGAACAGACTGTCTCTGCAGTTGTGCGATGAGTTGACTGATGTGTTGGGGGACATCTGGACGTACAGATCTGCAAAAAGTGCTGTGCTCATTTCCATCAAGCCTGGTTGTTTCATTGCTGGAGCAGATTTCAAGTAGGCCTTTTAGGACTTGTGCGGTCACTAGTATCTGTTGCCTTGTTTTTTGTTTTTTTTTTTAAGTCCAAAACTGCAGGTAAAATCAGGACTTGGAAAAAAAAGTCACGAGTCATTTAATAGAAAAGTCAATAATTTGAATTTTAATCAAATTTATTGTGTCCCCTGCTTAGTAAACTGAACAAGGAGTAATTTAGCCTGATTTCTTTCTCTGCTCTCAGTATACTGCAGGAGGAGGTCCCCACTTTCTGTGAGGAAGCTCAGAAGTTGCTTAGGAGGATTGAGCAGTCTCGTGTACCCATTGTTGCTGCCATCCATGGGTCATGCCTGAGTGGAGGCCTTGAGGTACAACAGCTTTTTATCAAAATGATGCATATTTGGCCTAAAATATGGGCAGTAACTCCCAGTTTTGTAACTTTTCTGTAGCTCGCAATAGCCTGCCAGTACAGAATTGCCACAACAAGTAAAGAAACGGTCCTGGGGACTCCGGAGGTCACGCTGGGACTGCTGCCCGGAGCAGGTGGCACTCAGAGACTCCCTAAAATGGTATACATGCACACACTCATATTAATCAGCTCCTCAGTGAGAGTCTTGAAAGCACTGCTGCAGTCTTGTGCTGGTGGCTACTGAGATACACAGGAGTATATTAAGGTCAAGACTCTCACTTGGGCCAAGTCGGTGTCTTTAATTCTGCCTGTTGTACTTGTTTAGGTGGGTCTCCCTGGAGCTTTTGACATGCTGCTGTCAGGCAAGAACATCACAGCTGATAAAGCCAAGAAGATGGGTCTAGTGGACCAGCTTGTGGACCCTCTGGGTATGTTATGCATGTGACATTTCTTGAAGGATTATTCTGTTTTTCTGTTGTAATCTTAAGGGAGAGGGTGGAAGGGAACTAAACGTTTCAGCAGCTTAAGATTGAGCATTGTATTAGCAACACTTTTCACAGTTGGTCTGTGCTCTGTGTATTCCTTTATATTCCAGGTCCTGGTCTGAAGACTCCAGAGGAGCGGATTATAGAATACCTTGAGGATGTTGCAGTGGGTGTTGCCAAAGACTTGGCCAACAAAAAGATTCCCCTTATTAGGGAAAAAAGCTTTAGGCTGAGTGAGTGAACAAACTCTTGTTCAACCCAGTTGCCTTAAAATCACCAAGGATTTGTTTCATGAAATAATTTCTGTTTGGCTTAATTTTTCCGCCCCACAGGTTGCCAGGCTAACACACAAGTGCCAACAACTGCATTTTCTTGAATGGCCACTTGAGGCTGACTCTGAAAGAAAGCCAATTCCCATAGACTAATTTTTAAAATGTTCAGTCATACAGCAGAAAAAAAACACGTCTACAGTTGGTACAAAAAATGACTTTGGTCTTTCTTTCTTTTTATTTTTTTTTATAATTAATTACTAGTTTAAATTTTGTTAACTCTTTCCCCCCTTGGACATCTACTAGGGTGTTTCTCTTTTCTGAACTGAGCAGTTTCTGTCATATTTCAGGCATGGTTCAAGAATAAAGTGACTGGGTGTGTACCCCTAATGACAAGTAAACCTGTCTATACAGCTGAAAATATCAGTGTGTTAGGTATTGATTGTCCATAAAGAAAAATGAATGCTGCATCACTGCACACTTTGCCCAGCAGTCTGGTTTCTTTTCAAGTCCAAGGATACATTTGCAGATGGCCACTGTAACCTATTTTGGTATATTTGTGACAGCACTTTACCAGAATCATCGGCTCTATTTCTAAAGGTTAATACATGCATGATTGAGCTTCAAATGTCTCTCGTGTTCTCTTTCAGTTTTGATATACATCATTCAACATTTTAACTGAAATATTGTCCGCGGTTACCTCTAATTGACAAATATCAGCTCTATGCATTTACAAATCAACATACCACTGTAAAGTGTTTTGTGTCACTGTGCAGAGCTGTGGGACACAGTGATGGGCCTGGGTCCGGTCAGGAAGATGATCTACAACACTGCCGCTAAAAGAGTCCAGAAACAAAGTAAAAACCTCTACCCTGCTCCTTTCAAGATTATTGAGGTAGAAACTTCACTCATGGACAAAAACAGAAGATGGACACATTTGCAAATGATGTTACTGCTGAGTGTCTGACTTGTTTTTATGTGCAGTGTGTGAAAACTGGCATAGAGCAGGGGAGCGATGCAGGTTATCAAGCTGAAGCTCAGGTGAGTTGGAGACTTATTATTTTTTTTAAAACACTGACT
The DNA here is from genome assembly GCA_015106715.1 of Bujurquina vittata. Lineage (NCBI taxonomy): Eukaryota > Metazoa > Chordata > Actinopteri > Cichliformes > Cichlidae > Bujurquina > Bujurquina vittata. The sequence continues at coordinate 14,743 of VUQK01017235.1, forward strand.
CAGATATTGCAACACATTCTCATCCTGGCCTTTTGGTAGATGTCACCCGAGTATCCCCATGGGTCATGTCTTGTCTCGCGTTTGTATTTTGCTGTTTTTGTTTCAGTTTCTGTTACTTTGACTATCTGGTTAGGAAAAGAGCAGAGTTTGGGTTATAATGGTAACCTTTCATGTTGGAAAAATGATGAATGCAGAGTGGCAGACCCTTTCACTAATGCCATAATCTTGTGCATCAAGTCCCGTCACCAAAGGGCACAAATGAGTCACGCCAACAGCTTTGACAAAATGGCATTAATCAATGTCCCGGGAATGAGAATAGGCTACTTACTGTGTGTGTTTCATTGGTTACTCCATAATCAAGGTTCTGGATTTTTAAATTTTTTTTATTTTATTTAAATAGACCAATTGTATTTGCTAAATTCTAGTCCTTTTCCCCTTACAGAGCTTTGGGAAACTGTTGATGACTTCTGAATCCAAAGCTCTGATTGGACTTTACAATGGTCATCGTTTATGTAAGAAGAACCAATTTGGGTCACCAGAGAAGGAAGTAAAGTAAGAACTGTAGACATGGTTGACTTATTTCTACCACCACATTTGCTTTATGTATAATTTGCCTCAGTGATGGCAAAAAGACACCTGTACAAAATGTTTACAACAGAAAGCTGGCCATTCTGGGTGCAGGGCTAATGGGAACAGGCATAGCACAGGTATCGGTGGAAAAAGGCCTCACCACCATCCTAAAGGACACCACAGAGGATGGCATCAGCAGAGGACATGAAAAGGTTTATAAAAGGTAATGTATACACACGCTACCTTTCCTCAGAAATGCTAAGTGGCTTTCACAACATAGAAGACAGGAAAGGATTCTTCTTTAGGAAGTGTGTCTTTTTTTTATTTTATTTATTTTTATTCAAAATGTTCTTTCTTTTCAGTTTCAACACCAAGGTGAGGGAGAAAGCCATGACATCTTTTGAGCATGATGCCATTATGTCTAATCTTTGGATCCAGACTGACTACTCTGGTTTTGAGTCTGCTGACATGGTTATAGAGGCTGTGTTTGAGGACCTCAAAATTAAACGTCAAGTCCTCGAGGAGGTGGAAGCGGTGAGTACACTTTTACTGGAGGTCTTTTGGATATATTTGCTTAAAGAGCGGCTATTGGCAGTGAAAATGCATTAGAGTAAATGGGCATCTAAGAATTTTTGAATTCTTTTGGGCAAGAACAGACTAACCTTTTTGTAGAAATCTCACCTAAACTTAGGTTTGAAGTTGAGAAAACACCCAGCCCAACTCGTGTAGTAACCTATGTCAATGTTAGAGAACTTGGTGGGATGGATGTGCCTGAAGCTTTCTGGTTCTTGTTTGTAGTCAGAGTTCAAATCCTTTTTGTGAAGCTCTTGGTTGCATCCAGGCAAACAGTCTGCCTGGAGAGCAAATGAGGCACTGGCTTTGTGGAAGTGGAGTCACTAAGCTGTTGTCTGATGGCGTATTAACTTTTTAAAATTTATTTATTTTGTCAAAGATATATTTGGATTCATAAATAAAACTGACACATGGATCATGAATTCTTGGGCATTAAGTCAGATGTTGATGGTTCCCAGATTAATGTCCAGGTTGCTAAACTTACAATTGAATTTACTCTGTCCCCAGGTTACCCCACCACACTGCATATTTGCGACCAACACTTCAGCTCTGTCCATCAGAGACATCGCTGCTGCCAGCAAACGCCCTGAAAAAGTGAGACACACCCCAGACTTTTACTTTCAACACAATTTCTGCAGCATGTTACACAGCACTGACCATAATCTAAATGATCCTCTTTGCATAGTCATTTAAAACATTATAATGTTGATGTGTGCTTGCACAGAGATCCACCTCAATTTTCCCTTAGTGATTATTATCTATAAATGGTTCAACATATTATTATTGAGAATTTTTTTTTTTTGTGTTTGTTTGTTTTTACCCTCGTTCATGTGTACCTGTGCAGGTGATCGGCATGCACTATTTCTCCCCAGTGGACAAGATGCAGTTGGTGGAGATTATTACCACAGATGAGACCTCTAAGGACACATTGGCGGCTGCTGTCAATGTGGCCCTGAAACAGGGAAAGATCGTCATCACTGTCAAGGTGATGGCAACTCTGTTTTGGTCTATATGAATCCTATTTCCATCTTAATCATTATTGTTTATCACTGTGTTATCTTTTGGTATGTGTGCTCTCTTTCCGGCTGCCAACCCACTGAACTACAGGATGGCCCGGGGTTTTACACCACACGCTGCATGGGCTGCTTGTTTGTGGAGTCTCTGAGACTTCTTCAGGTAATCAAAAAAATTTTTTTTTCACTGTCATGGAAATACAGTGAAAAATACTGTTTGTTCTGCATCAAAGCCAGAACAAACAGACTCAAGAACAGTTTCTTTGCCAGAGCAATCACTACTCTGAACTCACACACACCCCTACTCTAAATGCACAATACCCACATCTCTGTGCATATCATGAAAGACTCACCATCGCCATCATTTTGTGTATATTATTTTTACAATGTATATATTGTAAAAATAATATACCTGTATCTGAAGATGTCTGTATTCTAATACATTTTTTCTGTATATATTTTATGCATTGTCTCTTTGTATATTTCAATGCACTTTTATTTTCTGTATATTTTCTTAGATTACATTTTGTATTTAGGAAGTCTGACTTTCTTTTTAATGGCACCGATCAGGAGTGGCCCTCCAATCTCATTGTACATCCTGTATAGTGACAATAAAGGCATTCTATTCTATTCTATTCTATCACTGATGAGGCTTCAGCAAACAGTAGATGGAC
>VUQK01017237.1:4784-23337 GCA_015106715.1 Bujurquina vittata
TTAAAGGCAATTGCTCAACTTAATGACAATGCCTCGGCATATGTTAGGCTGCAATATGCTAATCTGAGAGAAAATAATGTCAGTCAGTGACTGGGGGCATTAAATTTGTACAACGTAGATCTTTACTTGGCATAGATGGACTATAGAGCCGGCTATCAACAAGGGCAGTGCTGGCCAATATAGAGCCAGCATAATGGGTGGAAAGTGAAAGGCTACCTGCAAGGAAGAAGAGTAAACAGTGCAGGATTAATGTCTTAATAGAACTAGGCTGTTAAAGCTGTTTAGCCTCTCAACATAAAGGTTTAAAATCCCTGCTGAGCTGGGCGCTTTTCATTAAACCAGTGCGCCTTCCTGTTTCTCTCACTCATGTGTCTTTCTCTCATTGTAGCTCCACCCAGCGAGGGTGTTTGAGGTGCATATGTAAGGGAGGATGTGCCTCTGTTTCCTTGCTCCAAACTTCTCAAGAAGCCTCCCCACCTCTTGTTTCTTAAGGGATCGAAAGATCTTCCATGCTTGTGGTGGGGCCACTTAGCAAGGCTAAATTACTATGCCAGGTTCTTGTTAGCTTTTGCAAAAGCAATAGGGGGCATCCTAACAGGAAACATCACAATCTGTTGTGGTGTGTGCACCACCCAAAAACTGTAAGGCTTGGGTTAGATGAAAACTGTCCAGAATGTTGGCACCGTCTGTCTACTAAGTGTCAGTGATGTTTAGTGAGGTGAGCCCAAAGAGCCATAATCTGTTCCCATCAGCCGTATGTGCCGCTGTACTGCCAGACTTCAGAGCGGTTTATTTCCTCAGGCCGAAATCCTCCTCCACGTTTCCCTGTGAATAAAAGCTTTATATTTAATGAATAAATATTTTAGTCCTACATAAAGTCACTTCAACAGCAGTCTTGTTTTACAACCTAGCGTTGTATAATTAACATGAATCTTAATTTTCGGGTGAGCGGAGCACAGAGGATGCGAGGATGCATGATAAAAGCATAATGAATTTAACATAATGAGAAGCACCAGCAGTCTGTGGACAGTGAGTCAGAATAGTCAGCCGCTGCTGCTTACATTTTAAGACACCATCATTAATTTGCATAGCCTGGTTTCAAGGCCTCACTCCACATGACTTACAAATATAAGTAATGTTTGTTTACCATAATGTCTGTCTAGATGCTCAGTCATCCAGGTCATGGTAGACTTCGGAGCTTGGAAAAAGAAGGCAACTGAACTTCTTTAGGTTTGTGGAGACATTTCACCTTGGAGAACATTCCCCGGGGTTTCTCTGACAAACCTGCGACATAAGGTTGTTGTTCCGTTTGTCATTCTGTTTCTCCCAGGTGGGTGTCTGACCTTCTTCCCTGTGCAAGGCTCAGTTGGGATAACTACATGTTCTAAGAGCTATTTCTTTTTTTCCCTTCTGCCTGGTGGTGTCAGGTCCTAATCAACCTGAGTTTGTGTTCCAGTGGGTGGTGGGAAATACCTGGCACTCTCCACCATTTAGAATTAAAAAAGCCTCTTGGATGACAGGCAAAACATCTCCACACACCTAAAGCTAAACTTAATTTCTCTAAGCATGAGCTCCCGGTGTGCTTCAGACCTCGCAACACCCCTGGACATCCTCTTTTGAGGATGCGATGTTCACATTTTGGACTGAGATGACAGATAGTTTGAAAGAAGAGCTAAATATTTCATCTATGTCCACTGTGAACAGCCACCACTGAACAGAGGAGGTTGCTTACAACACCAGCTAATGCCATCTTGAGACCCCTTCCCAGGCACTTCAACTCACACTCACACTTTGCCTCAGGTGACCTTAATATGTCATATTGATGAGTGGGGCAAAGGGGTTTCAGTAGTGTCACCCTTAAGTCCCTGTGATTGCAATGACCCACTCCTTTTTTTCCCCACACCTTAACAGTAGGTCCTCAACCCTCAGGACAACCACCAAAAAGGACAACCTTCCCACCCCCCATTAGTCTCATTACTTGCCACCATTTGTTTTTAGAACTGAAGAAGCCTCTTGGATGAGAGGTGAAATGTCTTCACAGACCTAAAGAAGTACAGTTGGCTCAAGACATTTAAAAACTTGTATGACTTTATGGTTCCATCATAGTCACATCATTTTCATCCATATGAAATTTAAGATATATAATAGCTCTGAGAGATGTGCATTTTACCCAGCATCATCCACGTCTTCTCTTCTGTTTCCTGTGGTCTATTTAACTAGTTCAGTATCCTGTCCTCATAGTTTGATGCGTAAACTGATGCATGATGCATGCTTGGGTCAAGTGTGTGTCATGCATACACACACAAAAATAGAGGTACGAGAATGGACCTAAAAAGGTACAAAGCTTTGTCGCTCCAGCTGTACCCTTGTGGAGTACAACACTGTACCTCTGAGCCTAGGAATTGTGATTTTTGTACCTCTGAAGGTCCACAGTAAATCACCCCAAGGGTACAAAATCACAATTCCTAGGCTCGGAGGTACAATATTGTACTCAAAAGGGTACAGCTGGAGCGACAAAGCTTTGTACCTTTTTAGGTCCATTCTCGTACCTCTATTTCTTTGTGTGTAATGTTGCTTAACCACCTGTAATACCGTCACTCGAATCCTGTAATGTCAACTTGTGGCCACAGTGGCCGCTGTTCACCAAAGGTTCTGCAGACCTTTCTTGCAAAACAACCCTAACATATTTCTTTCTCTTTTTTTTCTCCCACCACTAACCTAAATGCTTCCTGCCACCTCAGCTGAGATTTGAGTGAAGTTTTATTTTCCAGTTTTAAAAAGAAATTTCTATTTGAAAAAAACTCAGCAGTCAACAAGAAAAACCTACCTCTATCATAAAGATGTAAAAATAAGCCCATAAAAGAAAGATACATCTCATATTTAAAAACACTGCCAAAAAAGGTTTGTGTGAATCCATCTAAGACTATGTGACAGATTTGTGATCATTTACACACAACACTGCATGAAAATTCCATATCGAGTTTGCATGTTATTCCTGTGCGTGCTGTGGGTACTTTTACTTCCTCCACCAGTTCAAAGGCATCCATGTTAACTGGTGAATCCAAAGTCACTGTAAGTGTGAAGCTGGGTGTGAACGGTTGTCTGAGTATCTGTGTCAGCCCTGACTGGCAGTCTGATGACTCTTGTTTGGTATTTATTGGATTGGATGATTGAAGTCTGATGAAACAAGATATTTTGGTAATTTAACACTTTATTCGTTTAACAAACAGGGGCTTAAGTAGCCTCCGTAGCCTGCTGGTACACAGCCGTGGGATGACATTCCATTCCTCACCCAGCATTTGTTGCAAGACAGTCAAGGTGGTTATCTTGGTCACTCTGATCCTACAAGTGTTCAATGAGGTCAGGACTGCAAGCAGGCCACTCCATCCTCTCCGCTCCCGAATTCTGTTAGTAAACTGATAAACTCGCTCTGTGGGGGGGGGCGAGCACTGCCATCTTGGAGGATAGAGTTCAGTCCTAGAATGTGGAGATATGGGATCACCGCTGGTTGCCGAATCTCATCTCGATATCGCTCTGCATTGAGATTCAATTATGACAAGCCTGGTTGTCAGTAGCTGGGGTACCAGACACTCAAAACAAGAGTCAGTAGCAGAATAAGCTGTTTGCCATTAGCAGAGAAGATTTGGAAGTTTTTCATGGGCGCAACCCACATCCTCAACTCTGCTGCTCAACCCACAAATGCACTTTCCTCACAAATGTGGCTCCATTTATGGTGAAATAAACAGGCTTTCCAAATGGTATAAGATTTTTCCCAAGAAGCATTGCTACAACAAAGAAATAGCTAATCCTTACTTTTTGTGCTAAGCTTATATGGGGTGGAGTACTCATATAGATTATAATTTCCTTAAAAAAATTGCTTGATTAAATACTGCTCTCTGTTATGACTTAAATTACTGATATCATTAGGTGGTACTTCTGTTCTTTCCAGTGGCACAAAGAGAAACTCATAAAGAATTAGTTTGAGACGGTACATCTGAATGAGTTTTGATTGCAGGGCGTCTAAGCTGTGAATCAGAAAATGTGAACATAACAGTAAAATCACCACTGGGTGCTGTCAGAGTATTTGAGGAGCTGTTTCATTATTCATTAGGCAGCTTGAGGATTTTTCTTTGATAGACAGTGTGTCTCTCTGCTCTTTAGCTTTAGGACAGAATTCACAAATTAAACATGAGCTGTTCAGCATAATATAAATATGTCAGTTTTGAATTTCACAGATTTGTTTACATAAGCTTGGTTCCTGCAGCGTTTTAGTGTTGTGTGCATAAAACATCATTATATAAAAAGAAACTTGATGCCTCTGAGCACATTACCATCAATAGCTTGGATAACATATAAGTAACAGATCTCTAGATGACTAGAATGATGTGGGTTGTGCACTACACTCAGATACATGCAAACTTGCTGCTATTTTGTCTGATGTCTTACACACATTTTCACCATTTCTCACACGGGTCTCACTCTTTCTATCAGCTTGTGCCAGTTGTGGCAGCAGCAGCAGCAGCAGCAGCTTTTTGTGTGTGTGTGTGTGAGAGAGAGAGAGAGAGAGAGAGAGAGGGTGCGTCAGAGGAAAAAGGAAGTTGCGGGAAAAAGTTAAAAGCCTTCAACACAGTGCAGCTCTGCAGAACACCCACCACGGAAGAACAACAGAACAAGAGCGCCGAAGTCTGAAGATGAAATAATGAAAGGAAGACAGGGAGGTTAACACCAGACAGAAGACAAAGAAGTGACAGGGGGGATCTAGTCAAGGTAAGGGCCGATGGTTAAACACGTCCTGCAATGGTTTGCATTAATACGATTCCGTTTTCTGAAACAACTTCGACATTTTGCATTGACTTTCAACATTGTTGTTTCAGCAATTCACTGAATGATGGCGTGATAGGGATTGCTCAGTGTTTGCTGTGCGCCTTACTGATTTACTATGAATTTGACTACATATTGATTGAATACCACATCCCTAAGTTTTGTTGTGTGACAGAGGCTCATGCCTGTCTGTGCGTTTGTCCTTCTCTCCGTTTTTCATTCAGAAAACAAAGATGGAGTTGTGGCGGCAGTGTGCGATGTGGTTGATCGACTGCCGGGTTCTTCCTGAGAACCACAGGGTCACTCTGGAAGGTGCACAGGTAAATAGGCTGACACACGCGCATATACACCTGTGCATGAATACACAATCCCGTTTTAGTTCCTCAAACTAATACTGCGTGTGTGCTTTGCCAGGTGTGTGACCTGGCGCAGGCTCTGAGAGATGGCGTGCTGCTCTGCCAGTTGCTCAACAACCTGCTGCCTCAGGCTGTCAACCTGAGAGAGATCAACCTGCGCCCACAGATGTCGCAGGTAAGACACAGTGACAGACACACACACATACACACACACACACACATACACATGTAAACTTTTCCTGCTGCATTTCCATAGGCCATTTCTATTGTTACCAAAAAGCCGTGTTCCTGTGTGATATGAAAATGCTTCTATCTGTATCTATGTACATCCGGGAGCATGTAGTGATCGGGATACTGATAATAACGAAGAACATGGGGGAACAACTAGATGAGAAAGCAAGTCAAAAGCAAAAATTTGGAAAAACCTACATTGAATTTTATATTTTCAAAACCTAAATTTGTTGGCATTAAATTATGTCTTTATGCGGGGACAATCAGCATTTTCCAAAATTAAGTCAACACGTAATATGATAAAAATATATATACTTTAATGTCCATTCTCCTTGCTTTGAATATGTCTGATATGTTGTGTAAATTTCTGTTGTTGGCAGTCAAATGAGAAATGATACCACTCTCATGTTTAAAAGCTAGGAAACTATTACTAGCCACTGGTTAGCTTAGCATAGCATAAAGACAAGAAACGGGCTGATTCTGTCAAATGGTAGCAGATTTTCATATGCCACACTCAGTTTTTCTGCAGAGATTGCACAAGCTGTATGTAATGTTTTTTTTTTAGCTATGATATGTGGTTAAATGCTCCATTTTTTTTAGACTTAATCAGGCAGACTACCTCACCAGCTTCTCATATTTTTTGCTAGGCTAAATTAACCACCTGTTAGTTGCAGCACACATTTACAGCACAGGCACAAAAGTGTGACTTTTTTTTGTTAATGTAACTCACAAAAAAACTGGTTGATGCCTGCTTGCATTTCCCCGTCTTTTCAAGTTTGTCACAACTGGCTCTTTTTTTGGCAACGCTCGCAAACTAACTAGCACATTACGAGACAGCAGTGAAAATCTGAAGGGACAGAGATAATTGGAAGGGAGGAAAATATGAGATGGAAGCATTAGAGAGACAGAGTCTTGTGAAAAAAAGTGGCACAACGTCTCATGCTTGGCCTTCTCTAGGGAAGTCCTCTGAGTGGACTGACAGCGTGTGGGTGTGCAGGAGTTAATGTCCTTTGACTTAAGCATGGGAAACTCTGGGAAATCCTGTGAGGTCAAAAGTGGTTAAGAAACATCCGCTGATTAACAGAAAACCAGAGTCCATTGTGACGTGGGCGCACACACACACACGCACACACACACACACACCTGTTGACATTACACAATTAGAGGATCTTCCCTGTGCTCTTGCAATAAGGATTACTTTAGTACTGCAAGAGCAAATACTTGGTTGTGTATCAATGCGGGCTCCTGTCAGAGTGATGTGATGTGTGCAGCAGTATCAGCCAGAACTAAACGTTTCCCCTTTTCTCAAATTAGAGTTCCGCATTTCCCATTGCCGAACACAGACACAGAGAGAGAGAGAGAGAGAGAGAGCAGGAAGTTATGTAAAGCGGCATATGTCTGACCACCATGTCAGTTGCAGTGTGCACTGTGCTCCGTGTGGTTTGCTCTGTAGTCAAATTTTAGCGGCCCTTCGAACTGCTTCTTTTTAGTGGCACACTTTTCAGTTCAGTGCAGTTGATGGTTATGTGGTCCATGCAGTTTATAAGAGTCTACAGTTTGATCTGGGTTGTAAAATAAACTGTATGTGGGATCTGATGTGCTTCTGTTAGAAAGAATTAAAATCCTTTTCATTCACAGACAACATTGTTGGCTTTGAAGATATTTATGATAAATTTATGATCTTTCTCTATTCTGTATTTGTTGTCAAGTTTTTATTCATTTGTTAAAACTGTAGCTAAAAAATGTGTTTTCAATTTGATTGCTTTTCATTTTTTTCTAAATTTTTTCAGCGATTAAGAGAAACATGTTAATATAGTTTCAGTTTTGATGAATCTGCTGATTAATGTTTCTGTAAAATAATTTGAATTACACGTCCTGAACCACAAAATATCTGAATAGTGTTAAATGCTGATCACATGTTCCCAGAGCTCATTGTTACATCATCTGACATCATCAGGTGAATATTAGTTCAAAAACACAGACTTCTCAGATATCTTATAATTAAACCATCCCATAGACAAAAAATGTTGGCACCAATAAAGGAGGTTTTAATGCTTCCCCATTGAAAAATCACCATAAAAACAGTTACAGAAACCATACACTGGTGGGGGTTTGTTCAAACATATAATACTAAAATACATTTTGTATTTTTGTGCCTTTAGCTATGTGTGAAAAACAAATCAGGCTCGTGAGTGTAGTCACCATCGCCGAAGAAAAAATCCTGTCAACCTGTTTTACAGCAGCCATTCAGATATGAAGTACGAAGGTAAACGCAGGTGTTAATGATGAGTATTTAAGTACAGAGCCTTAATTATGTGATTAGTAATAATTTCAAAATGGTTGCTGAAAAATAGGTCTGTTGGATTATGAGGATTTGTGCATAATTTTTCAGAGTTTAATTTCATGGATTAAAAAATGGGTTATCCTTATCAGAATCCAGAGTATTCTATATGGACTAAAGTACTGGACTGTCTGCACATTACATCTACAGGAGTTGCTCGGAAACCCATGCCACAAAGCTCCTGGTGCTGATGCCAGAGGAGGTTCGGAGCTCTGCATTTGATGAGTCCGCAGAGCATTGGTGACGTTTATGAACTATACCCCACAGCACTCGCGCTGTCACCTTACTTGCTAAGGCTGCTTTGCTATGGTTGCTAGTTTGCAAGAATACCTCTTACCATCGATCACAGAATTTCTAGGGCAAGGAATTTCATGAACTGACTTGTTGCCCTGGACAAGCCGAAAAACATGGATGGATGGCTGGATGACAGTGGCAGCTATTACAGTACAATCAAATGCAGTACAGTATGTTCAAATTCACTGAGCTCGACCCATTTTTTTCATAAATGTTTGTAAAGGCAGACTGCATGGCTAGGTGCTTGATGTTATACACCTGTTCCAATGGCACTGAAAATACCTGAATTCACAGATTAAGTCAAAGTCAACTTTACTGTCAATTCGGGAATAGGACCTACGCGGGATGGAAATGCTGTTGTCCTCTGACCCACCGTGTGCAATTAAAATGAATCTAAAATAATAACAAAGAGAGAGATTTAAGAATATGAAAACAAATATGAGGTATCAAAGTCTAAATATGAATTACACTACATATTAAAGCCTATATACTGTACAAGAGGTATGGCCCAATCCTTTTGTCCATATAGTGTGTGTCTAACTGTGCATGTGAATTTATGGTTATGTTGTTTATATATAGATCGGCTGAACTGAACAGTAATGATTGTGTTTCTGTTTTATTTTCAGTTCTTGTGTTTAAAGAATATCCGGACATTCCTGGGAGTTTGTCAAGACAAGTTTCATTTGAAAAAGAATGAACTATTTGAAGCCTTTGATCTGTTTGATGTTCGGGACTTTGGAAAGGTAACACCACACAAAATCTATCATTCAGACATATGCCAGGAGTTATTTAATTTATTGATTACCCACCCCCATTCCCCAATCATTTTTGGACCGATATTATTGCTCCATAATGGTTGCCGGGGGGATGGCACATTAAAATTGTGCACTCGTACCTCAGTCATTACAGCAAGAGTCTGAAACATGAAGCATAAAGCTCTTAATGGCTTACTGCAGCTTGCAGACACCCACAAACAGGAAGTAGCTTGGTGATCTTCTAATTTGAAGTGTCAGAGCAAAGGCATGAAGGCAGTACTCCACAGTTCTCTTTCACTTTCTATGCAGTGCAGCAAAGTGGATTCGAAATGAGCCTTTTTTTTTGTCTGTGCAAACTAAGAGGTGCTCAAAATGAGTCATCAGGAGATTTTTTTTTGGGGGGGGGGTCTTTTTATTAACTTTACTTTGTGCTACTCTCAGTCGGCTTCTCATTTCAGTTTGTCTCTTCCAATCAGCCAGCCATAACAACTGAATACAGAAAACATGGGTGTGGTGATCCTTTACACAAGTAAATGTCCTCCATTCAGTATCTTTATAGAAGTGAAAGTCTATAGTCACGAAACCTGTTCAAAGAGATATGGTATTATAATTATTGCTTTATTAAACTGCTAACATTTGCCCATCAGAGTGTGAGCTCTACTTTGCTGTTATAGTAGAGCTCACATTATAATTACTTTTTATACGGCTCAGTCCAGTGGCTTGCAGCCATCATCTGAAGACTGCACACTATAAATTTATTTCAGCTGGAACTACTCACAACTTAAGGAACCCAGATCTAAGTCGTGCTTATGATAAATGAAAGGGTCAGTACAGTTAAGAAGAAAGCAAATTGGTGTTTTCTATTGAATTCTCTGTTAATAAGATAGCATGTTCTATTAGTTCAGTGAAAAGTGGTTTCTTTTTCGCAGGACTTCTCAGAACCACAGACTTTCACTTCTTGTTGCGTCTTTACCCTTTTTTTCTGTGTTGAATGAAAGCAGAAATCAGACTGAAAAGTGCTGACTGAGAAGTGTATTCCTTAGTTTGGACAGTGTCTTTTTTTTTTTACCTAACCAGAAGTGTTAAAAGCGTTGAAAGGCAAGTTTCAGCTGAAATAAAAGTCAAATGGCATCATGTAGATAGAAAACAATACTGAATAGTGACAATCATGTCAAAGGAGCTCAAATGTGTGGCAGAAAACTAACTAACCCTTATTTTCTTGGTTATATCCAAGTCATAAACCATTAAATACATTTTAAAGCTCACAGAAACATGTTGTCTTAAACAGAAAGAACATTCACTTTAATCTGGACCACCATGGGACATCTGTTTGAGTTTGTTTCTGATTACGTCTCATGAAATTGGTTATCATCGATCACCCATCATGATACTGCTCTTTTTACTTGAACTGTCAAACAGAACGAGAGTAAAACTAGGTCAAAAGGAGAATTGTTAAGCATTCATATCTGAAGTGTGAAACGCTTTTGCATTTTCCCTGCCACTGTGCCTCCTCACTCTGTACAAGATTAATAATTGTAATCTGCACTTCCCTGTGTGTCTCTGTGAAAGGTCATAGATACTTTGTCCATCCTGTCTCATTCACACATCGCCGTACAAAGAGGGTTACAGTAAGTACATTCCTGCCTCTTTAATTAATCTATTTAAGATTAAAAGGATTTGTTATGCTCACTGTGAACTCCGTACTTTCATTCTTTGGCTCATTATTCAAAATAATGTTTCTTTATCTTAAACTGAGCCTTGATGCAGCTCTCAGTTCATACTCTGCCTGAGACGAGCTGTTTTCACTCCTCTCCCTTTAAGGCAGCTGTCTTCCTATAAACTGATTCTCACAAGCAGCCCAAGCTGAGGTGATCAGATTAAGGATATACCGTCTCAGTGACATCATTCATAGCCAAAAGTAACAAAATCTGGAGGAAAATGGCATAATAGGTCATCTTTATTTTCAAAATGTACATTGTTTAAATCATTGTTACCTGTTTTAGTCGAAACCATTTATTATGTGTCTGTTTACTTTCTTGAAATATTTGGAACTCACAGAAATCATACGGATGATTGCGATTGTTGAGAGAAAGAAACTGGACAGGATACGCTGGCAGAGGAGGCAGAAATAACTGTTTTAATCACAGTCAGCCTTATTGGATGCAGTCTGTGGAAATTACTGAGTTTTAAATAACTAGTCTCAAGTGGTTTATTTCACAGGCATGAAATGGTATCATTACGCTACCACTTGTGGATGTGAAACTGCTTACTTTCAACTTTTTTTATTGGTTTGTGATCTTACAATTCTAAAAGCGAGGATTTAATATATTCATACAATTAAAACTGGTTATATGGACTTTTATTTAATTTCTTTCCTCTGAAAGTTGGTGTAGCAGATAACAGCACTTCCTCACTGCCAGATAAGACTTTGCTGTCTCTTAACTTGAAAAAATATTTGCAGAAGTCTTATTTTAAGTTTTGCAACTTTAACTTAAGTAGCATTTAATCTGCATGTTTTGAACATAAAATTTTAAATTTATTCCATTACAGTTTAGTACGCCGGTTCATAAGGAAGCCATCACAACAGTAACAGAGTTTTGTGCTTCAGCCTGCTGCCAGATTCATGTTTAATTACTCATGTGAGAATAGTATGTGTTTTATTGTCGTTCTCACTCTCCTTTTTCTGCTTCACCATGCTCACCTTCCTTCCAATAGGCCTTTTCCTTTAGAGGGATGCACTCCAGATGATGAGATCTACAGCGGCCTGTCTGATCAGATAGAGTAAGCCTTTTTCTCCAGAATGTTTAAATGGTGACCTCAATGAAGGAGAGAGATTTTTTTTTATTCAGCTACCTATTTATGATCCTTTTAACAAAATAAAAATCACTCCAAACTGGAAGGACTATAAATTTAAAAGAAAAGCTCTTCTTGGGGGTAAGAGGCAAAACCTCTGTGTTATTTCACTTTTATGTAACACTGTTAATACACTGTAGCACTGTTGAATGCACCTGCAATGATATTCCAGGTAGCTGAAAATAATTGAATGGAACTGAGTCTTGTCAGGACATTTTGACTCTAAATTGAATCAAATTGAGAGATCTGATGCAAAGTGCTTTATTGCAAGTGGAGAAAAATTGTATTCCACCAGCTGTACAGGTATAACTAAGTGTCTTTAGAGTTAGTCGTGCTTCGTACTCAGCAGGCATATTCATGAACAATAGACAAAGATGATAACAGTAAGTACGTTGTGTGCTTTATGTGTATTAGTGATACAGTGGATGAAGATGATGACTTGTACGACTTTGTGGAGGACGAGGAGAACGAAGGAGATGAGATCTACGAGGATTTAATGAGGGCAGACGAACCGCCTGAAACTGTGAGTGGTTTACATGTGACCTATAACCTGTAACACAAAGGAGGCTGTTGGGATTCATTTGCAACCTGCAGGCTTTGCAGGTCCTCAACTACAGTACCTCAGGGGAGGCTCAGGAGGTAGAGCACTCCATATGTAGAAGACATTTGATCAGCTGCTTTCCATCAGTTTTGACTTTTGACACCTTTAAACAGCAGCTTTTACTCACATATGTCTAGCGTGTAATTTGTTGTTTTTTAGAGATTTTTTAGGTAGAATTATTCAGTAGGTCTGAAATATTTGGTAAAAATTTGTGTACTAGCAATATTTTTTCCAATAGCCTTTCCAATCTTGTTATTATTAAGACCCCTTTTTAATTTTTGCTAATCTTTTTTGGATTAAGAGGGGGAAAAAATGCCTTACTGCAAAAATTCTCTTTAAATATTTGACTTAGATTGGGGTTGATTGAACTGCTGTATTTATATTTAATTAACTACTGTCACTTTAAAACTGTTTCAGATTTCTTATATATAAGGCAAGTACAAATAACCAACTTAAACTAGAAGTTAAATAAAAAACAAAATTAATTATTTTGTGCTTGTTAGCAGCAGAAGACCGGTGTGGACAAGAGAGAGTGCTGCCTGCAGGAGATCAGACAGACGGAAGAGAAATACTCAGAAACACTGCAATCTATACTACAGGTATGCACACACCCACAGTCTGATTAAAAAAAAAAACAACATCAACACATTCATTTAACAGTAAAACACCACTCATGACCGCCTTAGAAAACATGACAGAGATGTGGGAGCACGAAAGTTTTCTGGGAAAAGAAATATGAATTTTTCAGATTTTGTTAATTTAGCAGAAATTAACATATTTTGGATATTTTTGAAATTTTAATGTCATAAATTTGTGGAGGGAAAAAACATACAGCTTTTTTTTTTCTCTCAAGTAGCTACATCACTTTTTTATACCCCGATCCCACAACTCTATATTTATTTATGTTGTACCTCCGCATACACACAAGTATAGAAAACAATAAAAATGACAACCATCCTTCCTCTTTTTGCAGCACTTTATGAAGCCTCTTCAAAAGTTTCTCCAGCAACAAGACATTGAAAGTATCTTCATCAACATAGAGGTAAAGGAGATTATCCATTCACCTGTATTATATATATGCGTGTAGCTTCGTGTAATAGCTTTCTTTACATATTTTCTCTGTGTGTGTGTGTGTGTGTGTGTGTGTCTGCAGGAGTTGGCTGACACCCATTCTACATTGCTAGAAGAAGTTCAGAACTCTATTCTAAATAATGGAGCCAGGAATCTCTTCCAGGTGTTTCTGAACTACAAGGAGAGGTATACTGCCCATACAGATACACACAGAGCCACCTGTTTCTGTTATAATTGAATATATGCCGTATATATTTTCATATCCCATCTCTTCCCAGGCTGTTACTGTACGGTCGTTACTGCAGTCAGGTGGAAGCAGCGACAAAACACCTTGACAAGCTTTCAAATATGAGGGAGGATATCAGGATGAAACTGGAGGTGAGGAGGACACACACACACTCCATCATTCTGGTTTTTAGGATGGATCGCCGTGAACTTTAGAGCGGACAGTCTTTTCCTGTAGTGGTATCAACAGGTCAGAGGTTTCACTTATCAAGAGAAATGTTTCTCATATTGCACATGTTTCACAGACATTTATGGCTCCCACATGTGAATCCAGCATTTCTCAGTACAAATGTTTGCCACGACAGACAAATCAGCCTTACTTTACTAAATGTTAGAATGCTAACACATTAAGCTAAGATAGAGTATTTATAGATCATTGTCGTGAGGTTTGTCTGTGTGCACTTAAATACATCCTCAATGAAATGCTGGGCTAGGTTAAATATAAATGGCATAGCTGTATTTCTCCTTTAATTGACTAATCGTGTACCCCAGCCATACCATGCATACCAGTTTAGCTTTGTTATTTATAGCTAAGTTATTTCGTCATTGTTCAAAAGCCAGTTTTAATGTTACCGTGCATTGCTTTGAAAGGCTTTATGGCCTGTTAACACATGGGTGGGTCTACAGGAGCAGTTTTATTTGACTGATACCTAAAATTTAGTTTATAACTTTATTTTCACAAATTGATGAATCTTAGACAAGTAGAGCCTAATGTATTTTAATTATTCTCATTGATTTCCTTTAAAAATTCATCAGATGCCTTTTTTTTTTACTGTGCCGTTACCTATAATCGACATTAAACACATGGTATTGTAATGACTTGACTGAGAATACATTCAATTATTTACTCTCTTTAAAAGCTTATGGACACGTTTAAACAACTTTATGGAAGATTATTTAATCATCATCGCTTCTCTCAAACCAACAATGATTGTTTGATACTAATTCTAAAATATCAACTGAGGATTACATAAAAAATATTGACAGAAAAAACAAACACATCTGCACATTGAGAACATCTGTCAGACTATGTGACTCATTTCAACAGGACTGTCACAGGTGTTATTAGTGTTTCCAAGAAGAGTAACACGATATAATTTTAATGTATTCGATTTTTACGTTACGTTTAAAAGTCAAAAAAATGTCATTATAAACAAATAAAGCAAGCCGCTGGACTTTAAATATGCCTTTACCCACTGCACTTCCATCCATTACTTGATCCAAAAACTTCTTTCATTTTTTCTTTTTTGGAAAATGTACCCCTGATAGTATAAACGTGGGTAAATTTAGTTTATATTATTAATAATCTTTTTAAAAAAACTCTTTTTAATACATATATGGCTCCACTTCCATGTGACAGATAATTCACCAATCTTAGCTGTTTATATTAGCAGCTAAAATAAAAAATTGAATATTACATGAATAAAACTTGTTTTGTCATGGCAAGAATAGTCTTTATTTAGACTGCATGTAATAATTGCAAATGAATGGCCTTTCCATCGTTTTTGTGCAATGATCCTGCTATGATTTGCTTCAGACGTTGACTACTTTCTCTTTCTCTCGCAGGAGTGTTCAAAGAGAGCAAACAGTGGACGTTTTTCTCTTCGAGATTTACTCATGGTCCCCATGCAGAGAGTCCTCAAATATCATCTGCTATTACAGGTCTGTGTTTATACTCACATTACTCGGTACTGTTTTCTAGTTAGTTTTATCCAGCTGCTATAATTTGCTGTGGTTTGTCTGCAGGAGCTGGTAAAACACACCACTGACTCAACAGACAAGGAGAACCTGCGAACAGCTCTGGATGCCATGAGAGTAAGTGTGTTTGTGTATTTCTCTGTTACTCAGTCAACCAGGTCATGATCATCTCATGCTTGCAAAGGCTTAAAGGTGGCTAGAAGAGCCACCTTGACAGGACAAGACTCAGCTGTACATATTGCACCTAAAGGACAAAGGAACCTCTTTGGAGGATGCCGGTGTTCACAGTTTGGACCGAGATGACAGATGGTTTAAAAGAAGAGCTAAAGAAGCATGTCCACTGTGAACGACCATCGCTGAACAGAGGTGTCAGCTGTCAGCCACCTGCGCTGCTGTGTTGAGATCCCTTCCAAGGCGCCTCAACCCCCACTCACACCTTTCTTCAAGTGACCTCAATAGGTCACGTTGTAGGATGGGGCAAATCTGACAGTGGTTTTACCCAAAACCCCTGGTGATAATGACCCACGTCTTTTTTCACACCTTGGCTCATGTAATGACGCACATGATTGATAGTGGATCAACAACCACCTCCAAAGGGGACGACCCCCACTAAATACCTGGGACTCTCCACCTTTTGGTTTTAGACCTGAAGAAGGTTCTTGGAAAAGAATTGAAAAAAAATATAAAGATGTCCAGTCGCCTTTTTCAAACTCATTTAAATATATGATATTTAACCCTCTTGTGTGTGTGTGTGCGTGTGTGTGTGTGTCTCTGTGTCTGTGTGTCTGTGTGTTTTCAGGACCTGGCGCAGAGTGTGAATGAGGTGAAACGAGACAATGAGATCATCAAACAAATCACCACATTTCAGCTGTCCATAGAAAACATGGTGAGGTTACAGTTTGCATTTTTAATCAGTTTGATATCGGTTATTTTTTTTTCTACTCTGGTCATCCTCCCATCTCTCTTCTCCTTTTGTAGACTCAGTCTCTAGCTCTCTATGGTCGCCCCAAGATTGATGGAGAGCTGAAGATCTCAAGCTCAGAGAAAAAATCTAAACAGGACAGGTGTGTGTGGCTGACATATGTCTGTTTTTGATGTGTGACTAGCTGTTGTTTGACCTTGTGTTTGTGTGTGCTCTGCTGTTTGCCAGGTATGCGTTCCTCTTTGATAAAGCCGTGTTTATTTGTAAGAAGAAGAGCGGAGAGACGTTTGAGCTGAAGGACATCATTGAGCTCCAGAACTACCAGATACGAGATGAAACCACAGGAGAGAAGGACAATAAAAAGGTCTCCAAAGCTGCACTGAGGCACCTGTTGTACAAGATCATATCTCCATGAGGCATCAATAAGACTGACAGTGTGTGTTTCTGTGTGTGAACAGTGGTCCTATTTGTTCCTCTTGCTGGATTGCTATGGGAGGTGTGGCTATGATTTATTCTTCAAAACCAGAGAACTGAAGAAAAAGTGGCTGGAACAGTTTGAGATGGCTCTGTGAGTATTAAACACACAAACACGTAGAAGTAAGATAAGAAATCCCTTTATTAGTCTCACGATGGGGAAATTAAGGAAAGCAGCGGTAAAGGTAGAGAAACAATAAATAAAAATAGAAAGTATAAAAGATAAAGTAGAAATTAGAATAAGAAAAATCGGTATAAATAATATGTACATAATGGAGTACTGAATATAGGTCACTAAATAAATAAATAACCTATTTAAAATGAAGCATATTGCACAGTGCTGGTAATAATAGTGGTGAACATAGTAGACTAGTTCTATTTCTGGGAGCAGTGCTGGTGAAAAAGTCTGACTGCTGCAGGGAGAAAAGGCCCATGACAGCGCCCCTCTAACGTTTTGGGTGCAGCAGCCTATCAGCAATGGAGATCCTCAAAGCTGTCACAGTGTCAGGTGTGGGGTGGGAGTCATTTGATAGCATGGGGTACAGCCTTGCTATCATCCTCCTCTTCGTCGCCGTCACCTCCACAGTGTTGAGGGAGCAGCCCAGGACAGAGATGCCCTTCTTGATGAGCCTTTTGAGTATCTTTCTGCAAACAGCTGTAGTACTGCTCCCCCAGCAGACCACACACAGTGTGCTTGTGCTTACAGAAATCCACCACCAGCTCTTTGGTTTTTCCTGCATTGATCTGGGGGTGGTTCTTTTGGCACCAGTCTGAGAATTCCTGTATCAGCTCTCTGTACTGTATTCCCGTTATATATGAGACAGACGATTGCAGAATCATCAGAAAACGTATGCAGGTGGTGAGTGGTAGGAGAAGTTAGTGGTGTGTATAGTAAAGAGGAACTGGGCTAGGACCGTTTCTTGTGTTGCCCTCGTGCTGCAGACAGCCGTTTGGTTCAGGATCCAAGATCCTAGGTGGTTGCCAACTCCGGTGTTTTTCCAGTGTAGGCTGGATTGTGTTGAAAGCACTGGAGAAATCAAAGAAAATGATTCTCACAGTGCTTCCAGGCTTCGAGTGAGAAAGAGCTTGTTGCAGGAGGAAAATGACAGCATCATACCGCCGAGCACCAAACAGCAATCAGAACATTATAGTAGAACGTTTGACAGCTAAAGAGCAAGAAGCTTAAAAAGTCATGTTGATTATTTTACATATTGGCCAACAGTCAAAAACAGTTAGCTCTTAGCTAATATGTTCTCTAAGCACCTTAATATATCAGCTGACATGGGCTCTATATGGCCAGAAATTCAATTACTGCAAGTTTTAGGTGGTTAATTGCTTTTTCCTACTAAATATTTAATTATTTCAATAGATCCGTGACGAATGTTTGTATTGCAGAACATACCAAATGAAAACCGGAACTGAATAAAGTTAGATACAAAGAAGTTTAATTTCATGAATTTGTGTTGCTGATTGCACACCCTCAGTTTTTATAAATCAACCTGCCTTGCCATCTCACTGCACTAGTGTGACTAGTGCAGTGTTTGGTGCCATGATTTGTACAGTCTCCAAAATGAAAGTACTAAAGTGTCCACCACTGAAACGCAGCTGTTTGAATTCTTACTTCCCCCAGCTGAGGTTAAAACAAAAAAAAAAACAGTTTCACTTTATGGTTGCAGGTCAAATATGTGTCCTGAGAACTCCACAGCAAATAACCATGACTTCCAGATGCACTGTTTTGAGGAAACCACCTCCTGCAAAGCTTGCTCAATGTTGCTGAGGTACTTTGGATATTTCTCCACTTCTCCCAGTTAGCTCTAACCTAAAAAAAAAAAAAAAAAAAAAAAAAAAATT
>VUQK01017245.1:0-11524 GCA_015106715.1 Bujurquina vittata
AAATGAGGCAGGAAGCAACTATCACTAACACAGACTTACACATCCGACCTTGACATGAGGGCGGGAAGGTAACGGGGAGGAGGCTAGGACAGGAGGAGGAGGGGGGGAGGAGGCTAGGACAGGAAGAGGAGACGGGGAGGAGGCTAGGACAGGAGAAGGGGATGAAGGGAGGCTAGGACAGGAGACGGGACGGGGAGGAGGCTAGGACAGGAGAAGGAGACAGGGAGGAGGCTAGGACAGGAGAAGGGGACGGGGAGGAGGCTAGGACAGGAGAAGGAGACGGGGAGGAGGCTAGGACAGGAGACGGGGACGGGGAGGAGGCTAGGACAGGAACCAAGATCAACTCAAGGCAGTAGAAAATATAACCAAAAAGAAGGAACCAAGATCAACTCAAAGCAGTAGAAAATATAACCAAAATCCAAAACTCAAACCCCTCACAGCTCTGTGGCATGAAGAAGGATTTGCTTCCATCTCCATCTCATTGGAAGGATTTGCTTCCATCTCCATCTCCTTGGTGGCGTCTTGGTGGCGTCTTGGTGGCGTCTTGGTGGCGTCTTGGTGGCGTCTTGGTGGCGTCTTGGTGGCGTCTTGGTGGCGTCTTGGTAGAGTGGATCTGACTAAGAAATGAACACTGCACGCTCGTGCTGGAGTAACATCAACCCTAAAGCCTGACCAGCTCTCCTTTTGACTCTAATTGCACCATAATTTCAAAATGCCCCATGTTTTATTGAGGTAGACTTTGTTTCCAACCGGAGTCTGCTTCAGGAAGGGCATCCGGCAGTTTTTCTTGAACAAAACTGGATGGGACGGCTTCACTTTCAGTCCTGCTAACAAAGACTCGTAATGCTGAGCGCTGCAGTGAGAGCTTGTTCACCTTCAGCACTGAAGCTCTTCGGCCTGCTGGTTCAGGTGTTCCCTCCAGGAAATTACTTATGGAAATAAAGTTTGTTGCTAAGCAGCGTCGGCCAAAATGTGCTTAACTGCAAAATAACTTATTAGTTGCCCGGCAACATTATCTTATTGGCTGTGTTGGGAGGCGGTGAGAAACACTGAGAGGTCCACAGTGAGGGGAATAAACTGCTTCAGTTTATGATTCATGCTTATTAACATGTTCATCATCGGGTCGATAGGACACAGAGAAGCTGCAGTCTCAGAGAGAAACATGAGCCGAAAGAAAACGGAGAAATCCTTTTTGGAACATTTTTACCTCAGTGAAGGCCAATGATGACGGCAAAGGGAAGAGAGAGTCCTGAAAGCGCCGTGGTGACTGTGACGGTTAAATCTGCAGGTGATTATTGTTTTAGCCGTCCAGCAGCTGATATTAGCTCTGTGGCCTAGAAGGTTCAATTAGCAGTGTATTTTTAGCCTATTGCAGGATGAGACATGCCTGCAGGTGACTGCTGCTGGACAACAATGACAACTACGGGTCTGTGCAGCCACGTGAAAAAGAAAGTTCTCACAGGCTTTATGCACAGCTCTCTGAAGGTGCCATCGCAGCATTCACTCAGGTTGAGGTCTTCGCTCTGACTGGGCCGTTTATTCTACTCAAAGGGACAGGCAGTCTGGTGGAGAGTGGATGCAGGCGCTGGTCTCACAATACGGCAGGGGTGCTCAAACATGGTAGACTGCCCCCTGCTTCCGGTCTGCGAATAATGTCAGAAATAACATCAAAAAGTAACTCAAAGGGCCGAATTGTGTGTTATTTTTGATATCATTTGCGTACCGGAAGTAGGGGGCGGGGCCGGAAGCAGCCTGTGGCTGTTTGTATGCCCCTGCCATACGGTGACTGATGAGGCTAACGACACACAGGTGGTGCGGCTGAAGAGCGGGTACGCCAACCCAAAGGGGCGTGGCAGCTCAGGCTTGGAGGAAGGAGGACCAACAGCCATGCACACGATGACAGATGTGAACTCTCAAAGTTGTCGCTCGTTTTGACAAGATGGCCTCCATTTACGTTTCTACTCTGATTACTGTTTTTCAGATATTGATAACCACATTTACTGACTCATATACAGTATGAGTCGACGTTACAGACGCTGCTGAACTGATCTCTCAGCCTTGATATCATGCACAGGGCAAAAGTGGGGTTCAGTTTCGTGTCCATGTGGAAGTGGGAATTGAACCACCGACATTCTGTCCGCTCTGCCCCTTGATCAGAGCAAGACGAGCAGTGAGGCGTGACTTCTAAACTCACCATCTACATGCATGATGAAGCACTAAGATGATATTTTTTAAAAAGCTCTAGTTTAGTTGCATTTTTGATATTTGATGGTACTTTCTTGATATTTGATGGTACTTTCTTGATATTTGATGGTACTTTCTTGAGTCGCTGGCGGTCCTGGATGTGATGTGAGCCCGTTTATAAAATACACATAAGCACGTGACCATAACTGTGCGTTTGTGAATGGACTGATTTCCTGCAGCTGATAACAGACAGTGAGGTCAGCTTGGATGTGTTTGAGTCTGAAGTGATGCGAGGACCTGTCATCGCCACCCCACCCCCACCCCACCCCACCCCCATCGCACAGTAACACATATAAACACTTCCTGTGTGAGCCTAAAAGAAACACATCTTTGTGTGTATTATTAGACATTGGGGGGCAGTAATGAGGGTCTTTAAGAGAGCGGAGATGTGTCGAGATCAACCGCAGGTGTCACACCTGTGCAAAAGAGCATATATGGGCAAACTGCTCAGCTTAGAGGGGTGTGTGTGTGTGTCTTTGCTTTCAAGTACACACATGTGATGATCCTCATAAAATCAGGGGCAAAGGTCAAGTTCAGTAAGCCAGCACCTGCTGTACCCAGGCGCACACATGCTGACACATAACACCCTATGCATGCTATTTCTGTGTGACTCCTGTGATGGTAAACAATCCTTAATTCCCCTCCAACCTCCTTCACGCCTGAAACAATCTGACACAATGGACATTTGGAGCAGACGTCACAGTCGACTCGCTGCAGCTGAGTGTGGATTCAGAAACAATAAGATCCTCAGGTTGAGTTCAAAAATGTCTTTTTGTTCTGTTGGCCATCAGGATGAGGACCGTTTCCAGCACCCTCACCTGAACAAGTCCTGTTCCCAGCCCTGCAGCACCCTTTGGTTTTCAGTGGGGAGGAAACTCCTCAGATTAATCAGAATAATTATCTCAAATCGTCCCAAAGCTTGACACAGTACTTCCACCTCCTCATATGAGACACTTCACTAGCAGCAAGGATGACAACACATGGAGTTACACTCCATGGGATGGTGTAGGAGATTTATGGGCTTGGGTCCAGGGATGCTAAAGAAGTGGCCTCCGCTTTTATAAAATATGTTGAAAGTCACCTTTTGCAGCAGAATGCAGACATTTATAGTTACAAATCTTTACTCAGATGGACTGAACTCTATTGAGAAGATCCCTGGAGTTTGAGAGTTCTACCAAATACAAGTTCAGCACTTGGAGCGCGCTCCAGATCTTTCACCTGTTGAACTGGTCCTGGAATAACCTGGAGCAGGCCTCGCCCGGCCATGGAACTGTTTGCTCACTTACTTTTTGGCCTCTGAAAATGAGGGACTAAATATGGCTGTAATTCCTGAACAGCTGATGCAATACTTTTGTTAAACCCTTTGAATTAAATCTTAAAGGTTGATTTGATATCAAACAATGTTGTGGTGCAGAGAGGCACAACCACACAAAAAAAACTACCACTGTCCAAATACCTATGGCCGTAACTGTAGCCCTCTCTGTTCTTTAGACTTCAGGCTTCCTGTGACTTCCTGTGACACCTCAGCGCATAAAGTCTTTAGACATCCCAGAAAAAAAGATTCTTACTTGCTTTTTTTTTTTCCTTTTAAAGCTTCAAAGGTCACTGCAGATTGACTATTTTCTGCTCGACACGCCAACACAAGCTGAACCAGACTGCGAGTCTACAGCCCTGTGACATGTATAGTGTCTGTTTTCATGAATATGTATCCCGAAGAATGCCAACTGCTCACCATGAACAGGTGGAGCGGGCGCTGGAACGGGTCGTTAGGGGCCGTGCGGCGAGGAAAGGCTCTCCGAGGGCAAACAGCAGCTCCAGAGGAGTCCGAGCTGGTCTTCAGATTCAAGCTTAAAGACAGGGAGAAGGGAGGGGAGCTAATTATTAAAATAATAAAATGCTTCTTGTGTGACAGCCTGCAGTGTGCTTGCACCCATTACGGGTTCAGCAATGATTGTGCTTTAGTGCAACTTTTATTTTCAGCCCTTTCATAAAGACGATCTGACACAAGGAAGAAGCGCAGTAAAGCTCTTTTACTTTAAAGATTTTTAGACAGAAAAAAATGCTTGTGGATCAGTACCAACAAAGCAGACTGAAAATGTGTTTCTTATTATCTATATAATGTAAAACCTTAAATATGACTGCATGTTTTAGCTGTGTGCCACAAAAAGTAGACCAATGAAGCCGTGCCAGATTGCAAAACTGCAGTTCCCCTTATGGACAACCGGAGAAAGTGAGACCATTCAGTTCAATTCAGTTTTATTTATATGTCGCCAAATCACAACAGTCGCCTCAAGGTGCTTTATATTGTAGGTAAAGACCCTACAATAATTAGAGAGAACAACCAGCCAATCAATATGAGCAGCACTTGGTGACAGTGGGAAGGAAAAGCTCCCTTTTAACAGGAAGAAGCCTGCAGCAGAAGCAGGCTCAGGGAGGACCATAGAGTCCCATGGTAATTACTATTATTTCAGAAATAATTATGTCTACAGCCTGCTACTTTAAAAAACAGTTTCCCCCTCAGGCTAACATTGAGGCGTCCACACCCAGTGGGTGATGTCATGGTGGAAAACAGAGGTCATCATATAGACTCTTAAATAACAATGAAAAGTGTCCGCTGCAGCCATTTTTGGTGCTTCCTTGTTCTCTGTTGTTTCCTGCAGTCCTCCCTCGCTGTGGAGAGCCTGGCTATGATAGTTTCCACTTGTGGCCACCTTTCAACTAATCACCATTCAAAGTACTCAGTGGGCTTGTCATCGTCCCTGTGTGAGACATGTGAGAGCAGAAAATACATCAGAGCAGTGTTGTTGTTGGGTTTGTTTGTGTGCAGAGTAGAATAGAATAGAATAGAATAGAATACCTTTATTTGTGTGCCCGAGGCAAACTGAGTGCTGTGAAGACAACATCAATGGGCAATGTTGCCAGGACAGGGTTTTTGGAGCCCAACCCTGGAGCCAGGCCTGGGGGGGGGGCAGCTCTTGGGTGAGCACCTGGTGGCCGGACCCAGCCCTAAAAACTCATGTGGCCCTCCTGAAGCCCAGTACCTGGCTGTAGGTGGCGGTCCAGTTCCCTGCTGTCTAAATGAGTTTTTTAAAAGATGTTTTTCTTTCTGTCTGTTTTTGTGTTTAATAGTGAAGGAATTAGTTTTCCTTTTTTATTACCATATCATTATAAAGTAGGAAAACTGTCTTACCGAAGCTAGCATTAGCCCTGACAAGCCTGCACCAGACTGCGTGAGGTTTATAGCAGCAAAGCAGCTGAGCTGTGTTTTAACACTTAAACGACGACTTTTGTCTGCAGGAGAAACTTTTATTTTCTCACAAAGTCACTCACTGAAATGCTGTAGGATCACATTTTAGGAGTAGCAGAACCTTCACTGATTGCTCAAAACCAATACATCATGATCCTCTTTTACTGCCGCCCTGCTGCCAGCAGAATCCCTGTGGTCAGAGCTGCAGTGCTGAGGGATTTTCATGCACTGGTACCCATCGCATCCTGAAAATAATCCCAGTTTGGTATTTTGTGACTCAGCTGCCGTTCAGCTGCTGCACACTTCATCAAGAGGGATGGGCACTTGACCCCAAACATTTGGCTGGCCACGGCAGATTGGCTGTGCCGGAGCAAACAGACATGCTTAGCATGCAAATGATAATTTGGGTAGAAACTACAAAATGATAAAAGATTAATATATAATATATATGTATATATATAAACTGGTGATGGCTAACCAAGCGGACATAGCAGTGGTGAACAAGCAGAGGAGAAAGGTGACTGCTGTAGGAAGTGATGGCAATATCAAGAAGGAGGAACACGAGAAGCTCCATAAATACCAAAGGCTGAGAGATGAGCTAGAGAGGATGTGTAAGGTCAAGGTATCAGTGGTCCTGTGGTAATTGGACAACTCGGGGCAGTGACCCCCAAATCCAGAAGAGCCCTAAGAAGAGCTAAGATACTGCACAGGACCCTCAAGCTCCCAGTCCCCAAGACCACCCACAGGGCCAGTGGGGTATTTTATATACGTGTGTGTGTAACCTGGCAAGTAAGGGAGTTCAATTAAGAATTTTTGGTGATCGTGGGGAGGAAGAACTCCTTTTTATCAGGAAGAGAAACAAGATTAGAAAGATTAGGAGATTCGCAGAGTTCCACAGAATGCCTGCTAATTGGTTGAACGTGATAGGAAGGAGGCACTGAGCATGTACCAGGCAGGACGCGAGTGGCCCAAAGTGCTGTTTGAAGCTAAGACTGCAGCCGGACTCCTGTGCTTCTCTTCAGCTCTCTGACACAAAATCTGAACGTGGCTAAAACCAGCTTTGCTCACACAGCCGACCATCCGCAGCACTGCCAGCAAGTATGAAAGTGTCTCTGTGAATGTGACTGATGTAAATCATGGATAGAGAATAATGAGTCATTCAAAGTGAAATGATAACTGCATGAGTCAGTCTGCAGGGAAACTAGCGAAAGAGCCTCTGAGACGGGAAATATAGATAAGGGGAGAGGGACAGACTCATAGAGGGGAGGGGCAGGAGAAGTGAAGAAATTGCCAGAAGGAGACCTTTAGAAGTGGAAAAATGCAGAAGAAATCAAAAGCATTGAAGGAGCAGAAGGGAAGAAAATGAGAAGAACAGAGTGGATCATTTTGGGCAAAAGAGAGCTTGGAGAGAAGAGTTCACGAGGCAGTGGTCAGTAATTGGGGATTCAGAAGTCGGTCCACATTCCTGTAGGATGAGGATATAGAACAATTGTGGCACGTCTGTAGGCCACAGAAACACCCAGAGATTGTCCAAAAAGAGAGAAAGGAGGAGGACAGATGCTGCTCCTCGTGTTTCCTTCAGTAGCATTGGCACCAAGGGAGTCTCCTCTAATATTAAGTCTTCACTAATAGTTCAGTTGCATCATCTTTTCAGTAGCTTGGCTCAATAAGAACATTGCCTTTTCAGTTTGTCATATTTGTTAGTCACTGCTTTAGGGATTGTTCTCGACAGATATTTGTGATGATTTAGAACAGCATCCATGAGCCAACAAGCTGTGGTTGAGATTTTTGATGCTTTTAAGGGTAATAATGAAACAACAGTGGGCTGAGCCTACATGTTCTTTGGTGCACACATGCAGTCCCAATGATCTAAAGCGGCGCCGGCCTCACTGAGGATCCAGGGAACCCGGACCTGGCAGATTCCTCTGGTGCCCATGAGCGAGACTCACAAACAGGCGTGTAGGTCAGGTTTGCATTTATAGACGAATGTGTGCACAACCTATTTTACTTGTTACTACTGTACGGTAATGAATGAATCCAAACCGACAGGATTGAGTCATTTGCGTGCGCGCTATCTGCATACCAGCAGGCTATAATGAAAAAGAAGGAAAGAGGTGGAGGACAAGCAGCACCTGAGCTGTCAGTTCAACCTGAGGAAATCTGTGGAATGAAGAATTTCCATCATTCATGGGATAGTGGAGAGGAATTGAGCTTCAAGGGGTGATATCCAGCAATGACAGAAGTCCCGTAAAATAATATACCGTAAGATGGGGAATGTTTACGTTTCAAAAGCCAACATCTTTTCATTTAGTGGTTTTCTTCACATGCAATTTTAATGTATTTTTATTCACTTAATTGTAGTTCTGAACATTTTTTGGCTTACAGCGTTTTATAAATAGAAATGTAGGTGATAACCAGAATGAGATAATAAATATGTTAATAATAATAATTGTGGTTATTAAAATGAGTAGTAGCACTATTAATAGTATTAAGTTTCCAGATGAGTTTCTAAATTTTCTAAGACAGCCAGGCCTTGTGCATGTGGGCTGAGGCGCTTCTGAATTTGCTCCTAGAGGTGGTTTTGTACAGCGCTGCAGAGGCGCCTGTGCAGGTGTCTGCACACACCGCGTTTCTAACGCACCTATACGCAGTAAAAATACACACCAGGGAGCCGAGGATGACGAGGCACAGGTGAATCCAATCAGACACTGGGAACAGTGGGAAGCGAACCAAAGCGGGAAGTAAAAACAAAGGAAACCACATGAGAAAATAAGCTTCAAAATAAAACAGTAACGGAGTCGACGCAGACAGAGGGCAGTGGAGGAGACAAAGGGAGAAGGAAGGACTACGCCTCTGTGTTTATCGTTAGGCTCTCTGGATTTAGCCAAAAGCAGCCTCCGAAGTGGTAGTGAGTCCTCTCGGGGGGCACTTACTATGAGCATTTTTTAAAAAAGTCAGAAAATAGCTTTATAGTCAATAAAACGCACTCTCACACTCACACATACAGAGCTCTAAAAATTACAGTATGTATGTAAACACAGCTTGTGTCTCTGTGTCGACTGGTGTGTGTGTGTGTGTGTGTGTGTGTTACGCAGTGGATTAAGTGTGGTACTTTCTGGGACTTAAATAAACAGATAAAAATACAAAAGTGTTGCCAACCTGAGCGCTGCTTCTCTCTCTCCCACACACACTCCTGCTCTTTGTTGTTTCTTAATCCTTTTTTCCTGCTTTCATAGATCTGCTCCTTTATCCACATCCTGCCACTCTGATCATCCTGCGTTCAACCCCCCCAGTCTGAGAGATGCCCTCAATTCTTCAACGGCGCGTCCCCTCCTCGTTCTCGTTCTGTTGTCTCATTGTCTCAAACTTGCAGCGGGATCTTTCTCTCCCATCGCCTTCATTTTGCATCTTCTCCAGCTCTCTGATTCTTTCGCAGGTTTGTCTCATCAGTTAATCTGCATTTCGGTCTCTTTCTTCATCTATAACTTACTCCCCTGACCTGTCAGCCTCCCCCCTTTCTCCTTGAGCATCTTCCTTTTTTTCACTCTCTCGTTCTCATGTTCTAGATTTTGCCCTAATTTGGACCGACATAAGCTTCAACACACACATTCTTACAGTTGGCACTAATTGGCCTAATGAGAGCGTGACAATTTTTACCATCAGTTGCAGTTCCTAAACACTGGACTATTGGAATCAGATGCTGTCGATATATGTGTATTATTACTATTTAATTGTTCAGGTGTACTTCACATGTTGAAACTTTTGGGGAACATAAAACACAAGAACAGCTTTCAATTCAATTCAATCTTTTTTTTTTATTTTTTTTAGGGGCACCAAATCAGTCACCATCAGTGTTTTAGTTTAAATTTATTTAAATTATCCGTGCTATTCCTTCTATAAACAGATGCTGCTGTAGCAACAGAAATTTCCCTCTGGGATCAATAATATACTCTGATTAATATCTTAGGGTAAAGACCTCACAATGACAAAACGGCCCCTTATGAGCAAGCACCTGGCTAGAGTGGGAAGGAAAAAAAATTTACACGTAAATATAATCCTTAAATATTCTTTTTATTCGTGTCCCAAAGCGGTAGTACACTCCAGCCTAATGGAAGCACTGCAATTAGGAGTCAACAATTCAAACTTTAACATCCCACAGCTGGAACGCTGCTCGTCTCAAGTTTCATTATCGGGCTTGTAGCGCGCCGGCCTGCTGGGAGCCAGAACCGTGATCATCATTAACGGGGGTGCCGGCTTTACTCTTGCCTCGTTATAGTAACGAGAGGCTGGGAAGCCTGCACTGTTCAGGTGTCGTTTTCATTTTGTCAGGCCCGTCCTGGCAGGAAGGAATGCATGAAGTCTGGGCACCCTTTAATAAGAACACCTCTGGGACAGCATTGACAGAGTGAGCGCCTGAAAATAAAAGACACTTAAAAAAAGAATAACTGGAATTGTTCAAGGGCGGCGTTTTCATTTTTGCAATCTTACCATCTCTCCCTCTGCAGGACTGGGAACTTTGTTTCCATGGTGATGCATTCCTCTTCCCAAAACAGAGGGTCATATCCCACGGTGTGATGTCCCTGAAGACGTTTTGTATCCCCTCCTGTGGCCCCTTAGGTGAGTCAGAGCTGGACCAACAAGTGTGCTAAAAGCCAGTATAGGAAAATCCAAGATGGTCTGCTTTGAGGACTAATTATGCAGATATGCTAACTTATTCATTCACAAGTCAGGGTACAGGTACCTGAGGGCACTGGCTCCCAGAGCGGTTCCAGGTGTGCTGGGGGATTTTGTGTTAACCACATGTCGTGACCACACAAACGGACTGTTTCACTGCTTTGTGTCATCATACCGTCACGGTCAGGGCGTGTGCATGTCTGCATGTCCTCCTACATGACTGGTTCAGTCTTGACCTGATTAAAATCTTCACTTCAAATAAAAAGTACCTTTGTTTCTGTTCCTGAGGAAACAAGGGGAGTGTTTCTGGACATGCCACGTCCAATCGAACGGCAGGCGTTTCCATTCGTTCCTCTGAGAAGAGCGAATCTTGTTTTCTCTGTTTACAATTAAAAGCGCGGATTATTAGTGTCACGGTTCAAGTTTCTGACTTTATTGCAAAATATTGAAAGTCGTGCCCTTTCCTGTGTAAACATAACGTTTTAAACACTGCATACAATCCTATTTAGTAGTAATTAACCTATTTAGGCCTATGACTTCTATGGCTTATTTATAGGCACATCAGCATTTACAAGTATCAGAAACAGTAACAATCAGTGTAACTACAGTAGCTGAGGATGACATGAGCCATAGTGCACACAGGATCTCACCTGTAACTGTACCAAGCTGGATGCAGGTACACATGATGCCCCTCCATTAAAATCCCGTCTGTGAGGGGGAAGCCCAGCTGATCCCAGCCTGGTTGTGGAGTCACCGGATAACGAGAATTATGGGAGTGTGACGCATCACGGGCCCTGACTGACGGTGAGGAGGGTAAAAAGGGGAGAAAGCTGATCACAAATAAAGAAGCAGAGCAGACAAACAACTACCTGCTTAGTGTGATGTCGTTTCTCCACCATTTAGTGCCTCTGCCCAGGAACTCCATGAGCAAACAGCTACACATGGTGCAGTGTCTGCGCTGTGCACTGCAAACCAAACTGTTACGCTTGTCTCATTATTCCAGCTGGACCTCGACGTCAACGGCAAGTGTCATCTGTCAAGAGCAACACAGGCGCCAAACAAGCCAACAAGGTCCACAGGTACTTTTGCAGTACTCAGGAGGTACTACCTCAGCTCATCTAGAAAATATCTGACCTCACACATCAGCAATAAAACAGATTCTCTGTAAAAATGAAACTGAATGTACGTGTTCCAAACCTGCGACCAGGAGCTGCACATGGTGACCAAAAATTTGAAAAATGAGCTCCCCCCCCCCAGAAGCTGCACATTTCTTATTGTGTTGCTGGGTTTAAATGTTACATTTGTTGACAGGGTGTCGGAAATGAAAGTGAACTTCGCATTGCATCTCTGCCCTCAGGG
>VUQK01017247.1:0-22444 GCA_015106715.1 Bujurquina vittata
TATATATATATATATAGGCACACACACATAAGCATGCACGTATGTTTTTTTATTTATTAAAAAAAACAAAACATGAACATAATGTAAAATACGCCTGTCCTTAGCCAAACTTAATCCTGACTGCTAAGTATGACTGCACTCACTGATTAGTGTGCATCTGTCTTTCTGCACATCTGTCTGTCTCTCTGCTCGCCAGCCTGTCAGTGTTATTCTCGGCCTGTTAGAACAGAACAGACGGCTACACAAAGCAATCTGTGTTTCTCAGTGTGCATAGTCAGATAAACAGATAAATGATTAGTTGCAACAGAGGAGAGGGAGTCTCGATATCGTCATTATGAGGGAAAGAGGGATCGGGATTAAAAGAGCAGCATTGTGTCTAACAGATTATTGGCTCTGTGCATGTGTGTGTGTGAGTGCCTGCCACATGTGTGGTTGGCTGCTTTTCTCATTACAGGATTAAAGAGCATCTGGTTCAATGTTCCTACTCAACCCTACCATTCAAAATCATGAGGGAAATAATACACTGATGTCTCATGTAGGTGTATTTGTCCGTGCGTGTCCGTCTGTGTCTATGTGTGTGTGCGCGAATACATGCCGCATACATGACCGCGCACGCAAGTCAACTGGGGGAACAAATATGGATTAAATGGAACTGGACATGAGCAGAAGGGAAATTGCTGTGTCTTGAGGCTGTGTCACAGAAAGTGGAGAAGCTTGGGTTGTGGGCTCTCTGAGTGAAAAACTCTTGACTCAAATCTATTTCTGGTTATATAATGAAAGGTGGACTGAGACAGGCTTAGCTGGATCTGCTGGTGAGTATACAGGCAAGAGAGATGGGCAAGTGGAGAGAGAAGATAGATAGATAGATAGATAGATAGATAGATAGATAGATAGATAGATAGATAGATAGATGTACTGCGTTATTTGTATTACAGTTTGATAAAAAATCCCCCACTTTTCAGTGCTTTTTCTTTAAGAGGTATGCTAATTAGCATTATGTCAGTCATGGAACATGGCATGATACCACTGCTGACCTGCTTATGCCAACACAACTCATAACCTGACATAAAATATTTCTAATTATTTATAAGTTAGTGTTTTTTTAATGCAAATATACAGCGGTGCCCCAGTTGGAAATATCTGAATAGGTAAGCGAGTAACAGGTGACCTGATTTCCAAAAGGAATAATGTTAAAGATGACACATTGCTTTGATATTTTAAGCAAGACTCCTTTTTGATTTACATCTTTTACAGTTTCAAAGAAAGAAAGAAAGACAGAGTGTGTTGTTGTGTTTGAAGCAAAAGTCAGGACTGGATTTGACAGATATCACAGCTTGTAAACATTTTTTCCAGCCATTTAATAGTCTTTGAGTTCTTGTTTGAGTGATTTTCACCCATTTTTCCTGTAGAAGGTTTCTGCTTTTCTGAGATTCTTGGGCTGTCTTGCATGTGCTAGTCTTTTGAGGTATCCGCAGATTTTCAATGAAGTTTAGGTCAGGAGACGGTTATGGCTAAAGGCAAGCCTTTTAGCTTGCTTCTCTTGAAGTAGTCCATTGTTGATTTTGAGGTGTTCTTTGGATCTTTATCCTGCTGAAGAATAGCCCCCCTTCTTTAAATCCCTGATGTGATGTTTGCTTAAAGAATCTGGTGTTATTTAACTGAATTAAATCTTTCCTCTACCACTGCAATGTTCTCTGAGCCATTGGCTGCAACACAAGCCCAAGCCATGGTCGATCCACCCCCATGCTGAACAGATGGAGAAGTGTTCTTTTATTAAAAAGTGCACCCTTTTTTCTCCAAAACCTACTGTGTCTTTGCTTAATGTGGCCAAAAAAAGTTAAAGTGAATAAGAAATGAATCAATTAAAAAATAACAAGTGTTTTTTAATATGATTTTTCAACTTTTTTTCAATTTTATGGAGCTCCATAAAATTAAACAAACATTTAAATGCAGCTTAGAAATATTATTTATTTAATGCGTCAGGAGAGATGAAGGCAATTATTGAAGAAATTAATAAAGAAAAATTGAATAAAATGCCATAAAAAATCACAGCTAATTCACTTTGCTTCCCACTCAACCGTAAGAGGTCTTCAGGAGAGAAAAAAATGTGTGCATACCTTAATTGTATACACAGTATTTTTGTTTTTGACAGAACAATAATACATCATTGTGATTGTAATGTTGATGGTGGTGGTGAGCTAATAAGAGTTTATGTCAGTATTTCTGTGTGTGTGTGTGTGTGTGTGTGTTTATTGACTGTGGCCCTATTAATCAGAAACAATCACTTGTGCCTAATGGAGATAGATTATCAAGCAGAGAGACGTGACTGTCCCTAGAGAAAACCCGCTTTTTCTCTGTGTGGTTGTGTGTGTGTGTGCGCATGCGTGCAGGTAACTATGACACCTCAATAACTGCTTGATTTTCTGCATGACTACAAGAGCCACCATCATTTGTATCACCTACCCTCGATAAGGAGGTTGAGGATGTGTTCTCAGAGATGCAGAGGTTAAGCGTGCTCATTTATTACTTTCTTTATGTGTACCTATGTGTGTGCGTTTGTGTAAACTGTGTGAATATAATTAGATAAAACCACGCTTTCAAGCATTCTCCATGTTTATTCCCCAAACACACAAGACTTTACCAGCACCTGTACAGTCTTCGTCTTCTCGCCCCGAGGTAGAAAAGAATTTGCCACCAGCTGTAGCAGAAGGCTTTAATCCCTCAGAGATACCTACATTATCCTCACCGCTCAGGGTGAAATATCAGCCACATACTAATAATATTTCTCTGCCGCTTCCTTGAAACGTGTCCTTGAGAGACTCCCCAGGATACCTCTTGGCCTTTTTGTATCTTGGAAGCATTAAAGGTGTATTCAGCCCTACAAAATTACCACATCAAAACACTACAAACTGCAGACCCCATTAATTCGACAGGAACATATAATGTTTAGGGTTTAGTGACAGCAGCTGATCCCTGCATATACATAATCCCATACGGTGACACTTTCATGGGAAAACACACACTTGTGTAAACCCATTTTACTTTCATTAAGTATCACTCAAAACGGATGAGAGCTCTCATTTCACGGAGTGCTGCCAGGCTTGATATGAACGCCTCTTTAACATGGAGAGTAGCACACATGTGCATAAACACTCAGATATTTCTCAGGCTGACGGTAGCATTAGCGGAGAGAGATACAGCTTCTTCAGGACAAACAGATTTAAATGTTCTTCAGAAGTCAGCACAGCTGCAGGACTCGGGATAAAATCTTAGATCAGACAACGGGAAGACGGAGATAATGCCGAATGCAATTTTACAAGATTTTCACTTTATCTGAAAAAGTGTGTAAAATTTCAAAAAACCAAAGCAAGAAATGACGATTCCCGTGCTGATAGTTCATACTTTTAATGTCATTTTGACAGTCCTTTCATGGCTGCACCAAAAGATGAAAAAAATGTAATGAAATGTTCTCCAATCCAATTTTATTTGGACTGTTGATGCCATTTGAAGGTCAGCTGAAACAATCACCAAGTAAAGGAACAAAATACACTGGAAGAAAAAAAAATCCAAATAACAGCCCTCTTGCTTATTGTTTCATCGTCTTCTTTCTTTTATTGATTGTCAGCTGTCTTCTGCGTACTCAGACTTGCTGATGACCTTTAAAATCTGTGTTTGTGTGTGCGTGTGAGCCCGTTTGTGCGTCCACGTAAGTGTGTGTGTGTATTTCATTACCTCCGTGTCCAGCCTCAGTATGTGCTCTCTTTGTGTTCTGTCATGTTATCATATTTTCTCCTGTTCTCCTTATCGATTTCCTGTCATCAGCCTGAAAAGTGGACTTTTGTTTCACCAAGTTAGCAAATAGCGCGTGCTAGCCCTCTCTGTGCCTCCCTCTCCGTCTTTCATTTGCTCTCCCCATTTTGCTTATTTAAACAATTTCAAAAATACAAGACCCTGCTGTCATGCCAGTCTTCACCGGCGTATCCTTATCTTTTTCGACTTTTACACTTTGCTTTGTGAAATATTCAATAGTTGTGGTTCCTTTTTGCCTCCCTTCAGCCGTGATGTTGTTAGACAAGGCTGTGTAACTTATTAAATACATTTATATATCTGTTTCTTTTTTCAGTGCCATATAGTGCTTCATGTCCTAGAGAGTGAAATCAAGTCAGACCCGTCATCGCACATCGGCTACGCTTGACTAACTTTGTTTTTGTGTCTTTTATGCATACGCCTGTGCGTTTCAGAGTGTGCATGTGTGTTCACCTTGCCTGTGTGTTTGTAATGTTGCTGATATGCATGGCTGAGCTTGGGATGGTTCTCTTGCCGGGATGCTAAGAAGCAGAAGAAGCGAAGGTTAAGTGGGAAGGTCAGCAGAGTGGAGCTGGGGAGATATCCATCACAGAAACCAATGAATTTTCGTGGACACCGTGGCTATTTATTTTTATTTCTATGGATAAGAAGACAGTTTCTGCAGGTAAGCTGGCCGCCGGCCCAGGGCTTTCTTGACACATTCTCTGCAGACATTTTGCAGGAGAACAGAAAGCCCCAAAGTAAACAAACTGACTAGGCAAATCAGCTTGAAAAGTTGTCTGCCGGGTTGCAGAATTAAGTTTTTTCATTCTTTCAGGAAATGGGTGAAAACTTAAAGCTCTCAGGAAATAAATTAAATTTGTATAATAAAAAAATAGAGGCGTTTGGGCTCTCTTGATTTTTTTTTTAAAAAATAGCTAAGAAAACAGTTTTTTCATTACTAGTCGATAACCTGCATGACTTTTTTTTGCATAAAAAAGAGAAAATATGTTAGTATATGTTCTATATTATCACTCCCATGTGGTCCTTCATTTTAATTATATGACTTGACTTGTGACTTGTGGCCAGCAAAGAGGCAACAGTAACATAACTTGAACTAAGGGCACCAATGTTAGTTTTAGCTCACTCCAGTCATAGTTAGAACATTTGAACAGATCTATGGGGAGCCGAATAAGCTGCCAGCAAACCAGCCTGAATCCAGCAGCCAGCATGTGTACTGTAGTTCACTGGTTTGGTTGAGGGGGTCTGAAAGTTGAGATGAGCTGCTTCTGCACTGAGGCTTTATTACATTAAAGCAGCAGAAGCACCAGCAGCAACACTGTCTATCTGTCTGTCTGTCTAGATCAAGGGTGGGCAATTAATTTCCCCAAGGGGCCACAAGCTTACAAAAGAGATAAAATTATCATCGAGCCTAAATGAGTTCAGCTTATTGGTGAGCCCCTCCACAACAGTCCCAGTTTCTCATGTGGGCGCTTGGGAAAATTAATTGCACACCCCTGCGCCAGATTGATGGATCGATAGATTTGGTCCAAACGTCGCAGATACTCCACTATAACTAGAAATTCAATTCAGTTGAGTTCAATTTTATTTATATAGTGACAAACCACAACAACAGTCACCTCAGGTAAAGACCCTATAATAACAGAGAAAACCCCAATCTTTTTAGCACCAGTCTTCAAATTGTCCATAGCTTTTCAAATCCATATTCCTTTTTATATATATCACATCCCTTTTCTTCTGTTCATTTTTCCTCTTACAGCCAAACGAGTTCTTCTCCCAGTTTCTTGACTTTATCTTTTAACATGTTCCTCCCACATGTTCTGTCACAACGACTTCTGTGTTTTTTTATACCACTCCTGTATTCGCCTCTCTCCTACACCTGCCGTCTCTTCCAGCTCCAACACCTCTTATCATTAAGAATAACTGCTGCTATGACAAGCCATAGCTTGATCTATTTCTATCTCTTCATGGGCATGTGCTGCATATACACTGACTGTGCATGTGTGCATCTGTGTGTTACAGGGACAGAAAAATTAAGACATTTGTGCAGATGCACAGCTGTTTAGTCTGAACTTGTCCAACAGTGTTAAAATGATCGTAGCCAGCATCTCACAGGGGTTTGACATCTTTATGTTACAGTATGAAGCATCTTGCGCTGGCTGTTGCAAATTGGCGGTATGCATAAAATTTATCACATTATTTTTTTTATATGAAAATGACAATATAGAGGAAGCCACAATAAAAGTGGATATATCTGATACATCTGTTTTTGTACCGTATTTCTAAAAAAATTCCCCCTGAAAAAAAATATCATTATATAATGATTCGATATAATGATTCAATACTTAGGTTTATATTTTTCCCCAGTGTGTAGCTCCAGAGAAGCCTATTGTGTTTATCCATATTGGCCTTCAGTGTGGGCAAGAGAGGGGTCAGCAATTGCAGCTCTTCTCCAATATTCATGAGCAAAAGTTCCTCAGGTATTATTGCGACCTGTTGTTAATGACTGTGAGAACTATACTTAGTTGGAGGAAGAGTGACCTATGGCTTTAGCAAGTATCCATCCAAGCTGCTGGAAGCGCTTCGTGTCTACATGTATTCCCCAGACTGGTACTTTTGTTTTCATAGCAGTGATATTTTATTAGAGCAAAAACAACCAATAGTCTCTTATCATCAAATGAGCTATGCTATGCAAAACTTTTATTAGATAGGCCTGCTGCTTTAGAGAGGCTTGAATCTTTATTCTAATGTATCAAAGAACCATGTACTGTACAGCAGGGGTGTCAAACTCAATCACAGGAAGGGCCAAAATTGAAGACACAGTCTGAGTCGCTAGCTGAACAGGATTAAAAATAATAGTTTTAATCAGCAATATGAATTTGAATGGCCAAAAAACAGCAACTTTCCCCTCAACACATTAAATAAAATATAAAATTGTATTTTTCTTTAAAAATAACATGAGGGAAAATGAAAATATTTCAAGCTGATGATAATTTGCAATAATTTCAGGTGAAAACTGTGATGTGAATTTCTGCACGTCACAGACGGGAAAACGCTGCGTAAACTGTGCAGTGTGTCCAGTTTCTCAGCAAAAAGCGCAGCTGCAAACACAGCGGTGGAGACCTGGTCTGATTTTTTTTTTTTTTTTTGCAC
This sequence comes from Bujurquina vittata, assembly GCA_015106715.1. Lineage (NCBI taxonomy): Eukaryota > Metazoa > Chordata > Actinopteri > Cichliformes > Cichlidae > Bujurquina > Bujurquina vittata. Next base: position 6,961 of record VUQK01017247.1, read on the forward strand.
AAGCTGCAGGGACTAATACGTCCTTCAGATGCTTTATTATATCACAGAGAAAAGCCAACTCACACAGCCACCTGTCATCCCGGAGCCCTGCTGAGTCTTTTCCTTTACTTTTCATGAACTTGACACATTTCCTCATGTAGCTCTTCACTTGTGTGATAAGGCATGCCACCAAATTCAGAAGCTATTTCTCTGAAACTGCCGGTGACTTAAACCTTTGCCTCTAATAAAGTTCACTGTCTGTGTTACGTGCCTATTCCTCAGGACTTTGCTGCAGCGTTTCCTGCTGTGACGCAGTGATGCACTGTCAGCTCACCTGTGCAGGTCTCCCTCTGCCTCTTCTCCCGTATCCGTCCCACCAATCCACTCTCTTCCCCGCAAATCATAGACGAGGAAAAGAGACACACAGTTTACCTCCCATGTCAGCGATAGGTCCTCTGCCTCCCACCTGTTTGGAAAATCCATGTTTTCCACTTTTCATTTGGCCATTTTGGGGGATCAGGCAGCACTCTGATGGATGCAATTCATCATTCAGTATCTTGGCCAAGGATTTAACTGCCGATTTTCCAATTTATAGATGACTCAGAAGTCAGGGCTCTAACAGAAAACATGCATAAACATTTATTACCGATATCATTACAGTTAGTTATTGTCAGCAGTTTAGACATTCAACCCTCCGTATCTCCACACAACTGACAACTAGGGATCAACAGCAGAGTTCACCAGGAATGGAACAAGTGCAAAAACCCATCAAAGAACAAAAATACAGTAAGAAAAGCACAGACAGTGACTGCAGTGGACACTTTTAATAGTTTTTAACACTTGGTTTCACTTTGGCTCATTTGTTATAACTTTGCTGTTCTCCACGGCTGGCTGAAGGAGCAACTGATTCTGTCATATTTACATTCCGATGTTCATCAACATGCGTTGTCCCTTTTAAATAAATAAATCTAAAAGAAAAACAAAGCAAAATAAAAAACAATAGCACCAGCAATAGTAGCCCACAGGCTGGTTACACCATGTGCTTTTGACCTCGCCCCCATCTGACAACAGACGATCTCGACAGGTAGACGAGCAGTCCAAAGTTTCCCACAGACTGCCTATGCAGTACCACTGCTGAACCATAATTTTCTCATTATACTTTTCACACCCCCGAGCTCACTAGGATCCACTTAGGTCCAAGTGATGAAAATTTTGTCATCAAACAAGGTCCCCGTGCCTGACTGTTTTTTGCAGACTTGGTCGTGGAGGGAATGATTATTCAGCAGTTGGGTCTCCAGCTGCCCATGTCCATGTCTGCAATGGAGTATAAGGTGTTATGGGGAAACACAAAGTGGCCAGCCACAGCTGTTATGGGGGTACAGAGGGTTAAATGAAGGGTTACATTAAAACATGCTAATAAACTTTACACATCTGGATCTTGATGTGATTCTCAGTTCCTACATAATCCTCTGAGAAACGACTGGCCCAGGTTTTAAAAAGAAAAAGTAAAACCCTTTAAAAGTGTAAGTGAGCAAGAAAAAACCTGGGTTAAAGGCTTCGTCCTGTCTCTGACACAGAGCGGTGCTGATTGATCATAAATCCCAGGTAGTTACATGTTGAGGTCAACAGGTTTGGCATGTGTTTGCGTCTGTGGAGGGGTACGCTCTTATGTCTTTCCAATACTCACTTTGGGGTCACCAAATGTCACAAAATAATCTTCCTGCACATTTGAAGTGTTTAATGTGTGTGTATGAAAGTGTGTGTGTGTTAATGCAGGGCCCCTGTGTGGCCTTGCCAAAAGATAGCATGGCTTTCTTTTTGACCTCTCTTGTACCCTTGCCTCAGGGCTAACGATCCAATCAGAGGATAAGCCCATTTCCAGACCCACCCCCTGGGAGCAAGAAAGATCCAATTGGATAAGGGTTCATCTTAGATCAGAATCGACAGGAGTGTGGATAAGGGACCATGCAGACACCTAACCATCAAAAGCAAGACAGAGGAAAAATGGACCAAAGCAAGAACACAAAAAATGTCTACACAAAGACTGTAATGAAAAGACCAAATAAAAACAAAGCTGATGTTACTTATAATATTATAAGTGAATAATTCATTTGACTTTTTCTAAAATACACTCAACGTGAGGGGGCTTACCCTGTGTATGACATTTCAGATAAGGACAAAATGAGTTCTTGTGTCTGTGCATCTGACTAAGCCGAACCCCTGTGTGATAATTCGCAGCAAGTGGGACAGCAAACCCACTGAAATGACTGAAATAAGAAATGCACACTCTGATAAAACCAAACAAAAATAAAATGAACCAGTCTTTGCTGGAACAGGCTAACATTGAGAAGAGGGTAAATATTTTGGGACTGATGTTTTAATACTCCCACTGTTTTTGATATCTCTTTCTTTGCATGCTCGTGAATGACATTTAACATTTACCTACCTTTTCTGTAATATTCAATCCCACAGTTCCTTTGCATTTTAGACACTTCCTCCCTGCCTATGAAAATCTCCACATTACATGCAGCAGGTTACACGTACAGTTTTTGTGTGGGCCGTGAGATAGTGTATTTGTGTGCCCTGTGGTGCAATTGTCACCAATGTCACTTTCATCTGGGCGTGCAACTCTTCATGCTGTCTAATGCTTTGAAGCTACAGACTTTAATTCCTTCTTTTGCTCACAGTGACACCCAAATATGTACACAAACACAGTCCCGATGCTGAAAAGCTTCATTTGCATCCATCTCTTTTAGCCCTACAGGAAAAATTGTGATCTATGAAGCGTCTCCTTCTGTCTAATCGTTGCGTTGGCTTGAGGATGTAATAATGCATGCTACGACATGCCTAAGTGGTTATCTTTGTGCATGTCAATATTTGTGGGGATGGGAGTATGTGTACAAAATGAGCTTGAGTAAGAAGAGAGAAAATCTATTGTAGTCAACAAAGTGAAGTCTGAAAAAAATGTCGCTTTTGGGAGGGGGGGGGGGCTTTTTACTTCATTGTCCAAACTGCCTGTCAAAGTTCTGTATGTCCACTGAAATTATGCCACCAAGACGTGGGTGAAGTAGAAACTGTTTGTTACTATTCACATATTTTTATATCAGTATTCTTTTTCTAAAAAACTGGCTGCCATAAATTTAGCATGAATGTGTATTTGCATGTCTGTGTGTGTTTTTCTGCATTGCTAAGGGCAACAAATGTCCTTTATCGCTGTCAAAATGCCAAATAAGTTATCAACACCTCCCCGCCTGCTGCTATGACATCCATGCCCACACATATACAGACACACATACGCAAACAAAAAAAGTCAGCCGGCAGACTGCATTACTCACACTAAACCAGCTTAAGTAACACTGTGTACATTTTATTAAGGTGAAAGCACGAATGCACTGTTTTAATTTAATGCATCTTTTTTTTTTTAATATAAACATGTTTTGGTGTGTGCACTTAAACTCGCTCTCTGTTTATACATGTGTACTGTCAGCATTAATGCTTTTGGCATTTCTTCACCATCTCTTAAAAACTGTTCTTTGGTATAAATGTAGATTTTCACCTCGGTGACACGCAAACACTCACTCAGCTGTATTGACTGGTGTCTTACTTGGAAAGCCTGAGGCAGTTGAGTGGGAAGTATTTCAGGAAATTCTCTCTGGCAATTTATAATGTCTACTTTGGACAGTGATACGATGAATTAATTAGCGGTGGCAAATGAAAGGGAACTGTCCTGAGATTAGACAGATTTTAAAAAAAACCTGTGTTCTCAAATGCAAGGAGAACCACAGACATAGAAAAGGATGCCAATGCAACAGGCTGGAGTGATAACATTCCTTTTATAGTGGGGTTTTGAATACTGAACCGTGGTAGCACAGACACGTTTCCGATCTCTAATACACATGGGAAAAAAGGAGAAAAAACAAACTGCTGTATTTGTGATTAGGCAGATGTGTGAATGAAACCTGTGTCTTTGCAGTCGTCTAATTAGTTTCAGATTGGAGTAGCATGGAGCCTCAAAAAGAGTGGAATGCACGAGAATATCCAGGAAACCAAAGAGAGGAGAGTTTGTCTCTTTTTTTTTCTTTTTTTTTTCTCCTTGAGTCACTCATCGAATACCTCCAGGAACTCTTTCACAAAACAAAACAGAATGTTTTTTTAAGCTTATTTTATACAATAATTAAGTGGTAAGAATATAAGCAGGTATTTTTCCTTATACCAACCTCAAAGACACACACACACGCACAAATTGGAAACTGCTAGTGTAATGCATAATGAAGGGTCTTCACTGCAGGGGATAGTAAGAATAATGAAATATTTAACCCTTCCCATCTTGCTCTCAAAAGCATACCCCCCCTTTCTTTAAAAAGCACCCACTAAACATATAAGCCTGCTCTAAGCCACTCTTCTGTTTTAATGTAATAAGCTGCACCGCTATTACTTCATAAATTCCATTCGTCCCAGTTGTGAGCTCATTAAAGTGAAGTAAATGCAATAATCGAAGTAATTATATAATGGAATATCGAAGTGATACCTCACTATAGGAATGAATGACACCACCGCAGCATTAACTGGACGGGCAAGCGACTTTGACAGAGGGGGCGTTTGGCTCAACTCTATTTGCTATAAAATTTGTACATTTATAGTGCTACTTATGCATTGCTGTGCCTGCACTCACCAACGCCATGGTCACAAAACACAGGTTGTAAAAGAAAATGCACAGTAAGCCCTGTTAACCTTATATTTACAAGAATAAAACCAGAGGCATTCCTATATAATTATTAAAACTACAAACTCCTATACGCACTACACATTCAGCCATAAACACCAAACTTTAAACCACATCATGAGGTAGTATGCATAATTGCAACCATACACTCATAGTACACTCGTTGAGAAATGTAGCCACAGTTATGAAAGTGTAAAAATATCTGTCTTGGACTGCAAAGTGTACAAAGCAGGAGAGACATTTTATCTAAGTGCAGAAGTGGATCGATAAACTCGCCACACACTAGGACATTTGGGGTCACTGACTGTTCAGAATATCCTCAACACATTTCCATTGATGCACAAACTTATGAATGACATCTTTTTAGTCACAAAGAGACATGAGGGGCATTTTCTAAAGTCTGACTTGCAAAGGCCCGTGCACTCCAAAATCAGTGTCCACCTTAGCCGTGCTAGTTACCGTGATTGCTTCCATGCACTAAGTTTCTGTAACCAAATAATTAATTTGAGCTTGCTTTAATAACATTGTCATTAAAAAAGACTTAATTGTATATCAGTAGAATTCAGCTGAGGGGGCACGGTGACCTTTTTAGACAGGGCTTGGGCCTTCAAGTACTGTTCACAATGCCAGATCTGATGTCATGCAGAGTGACATCCCTCATTAATTAACTAGAGTATGTTAAACCTTTCTGATATTTCATCTTCATTTGATCTTTATTTTTTTCTTTGCTTCAGCTATCACGTGGCATATTTTTTTCAGATGTCAGCTAGCTTACAATTGCCTTGGTATAACCACAGGCCAAAGGGAGGCCTGCCACAGACGCATACCTCCAGATTGTAAGACAAGTGCTGAGAGCCAGCTCAGTAGTAGAAATAAAAACCAAGCCAACATGTAAAAACACCAGTCCTCAGATACTCAGGTGGAGTTTTAGGCTGGTCATACGACTAAATAGATGGCAGTGATGTCTAGACATAAAAACCCCTCACATTGCATAAAAGGTCCATCCCAAAGTCTAGCATCCTGAAACTCTATGAGCAACAGGAAACCATAGCCATCATCCAGGACAACAAGGCGGATGCATGAATACATCAGCAAGATGGACAGCAGGGATGAACAGGACCCTCTTCCTCTATCAGTTGATGAAGGAAGTGGCTAGTATCAAGTTTTCCTACCAGTAATTAGAAAAGTCTGACCTGAGGGACTGCACAGAAGCTCTGATCATGGACGCACAAGAATGGGCCCTAAGCACCAGATCCATAGAGACAGGAGTCTAATATAGCTGACCCAAGGATCCAAGGTACAGGCTGTGCAGAGGTGCTCCTGAGAGTGCATGGCTGCAAAGATGTAAGATGTTGGGGCATCTGTGCTATGTATAGATTAGAAGTCCTGATGAGGCACACCCCTGAAAGTGTTTGAGAACAACGGGGATATGATTCTGAGGGACTTCCACACACACAAGCCTCTTCTGGCTAACTGATCTGACATAGTGGTGGCTGACAAGGAGCAGAAGATGGCAGTTGTGATAGATGTGGCAATCAAAGCTGACAGTAAGATCAGACAGAAGGAGCAAAAGAAGATTGACAAATACCAGCGGCTGCCAACTAGAAAAATGTGGGACCAGTATTAATAGAAGCATCGGGGGGGTTTCCAGGCTCCAAATCTGAGGCCAGTCTCCAGAAGAGTGCAGACTCAGGACCAGCTAAGATAGTGTGGAGAAACTTCTCTCACAGGAGGACCTGAGCTTGAGGAAGTCAAATGTACAAACTGACTAATGGGATGAGAGGGAGATTTATTAAACAATGAAACAAACAAAAAAAACAAACAAGAAAACACAAATATTTTAGAAATTGGTCAAAAACTTATAACTAAAAAATTTACTGATTTCACTGAACTGAATTTGCATTTTTATCTCCAAACTTAAAAAGCACACACACACATACATACAATAAATACTACAGAAACATAAAATTTGGGTAATAACTAATACTGTTAATTTAGTGTTGCTGTGGCATGAACCTTACAGTGGTGGTCTAATACATTTATGCACTGGATATTAATAAAAACTAAATAAAAAGTAAATTATAATCAGGTCATATGAGAAAGTTCATCAAGCCAGATTAGATACCATTAACTGACCTCTGCAGATCAAGTGCAACTTTAAACTCTTAAAGATATGAAGATTAAATAAGAGATTACATCAAATGCCCACAAGGCATATCTTATTACATCAGAAATGTGCCAACAAGCTATTGCAGTTTCACCTCATTAATCCCTGTTGACTAAGCTTACATGGCCACATTTTGTGTTTTTTTTTCCCTGTGACTTTCTTCCCTTCCATAATCCTCTTTAAGAATCAGGCTGAGTATTCCTCCTCTGCTTCGACAAAAACAAGGCGAGGAGCCAGGAATGAATTTTGCATGGTTATTGATTAATAAATTAAGTTCCTTTGACATTTTGTAGAGGGCCCTTCTGACTTTAAAATTATTGCTTCATTATGCCATTGTATTATTGAAACATTTCCATCAAGTTTTTAATACATTATTTCACCGTAAATCTGTGTGGTTGATGTAGCCTAATTAATTAGAATTTACTTCTATATTCAAGTGATGCAAAATCAATGTAATATTACTCTGAATATTGAGCAGGAATGTGAGCTGCAAGGAAACTGCACTCTCAAACACACATTTTCCTTTTTCCCTCTCTCCTACACTCACAGTTGCTGTCGGGGTCTCCATACATAACTTTTGTGGCATGGAGGTCACCACGGTCTCTTTGAATCTGTTGTTCATAGTTCTGTAAATTTTAAGAATGCAGACTTAGACTATAACAAGGTTAACAGCAAGGGTTATACTTTTCATGTTTTCAAGTCCCTGGAAAGTGTTCTTATTTAGCTGGTGAACAAATGGAAAAAAAATATTTGTCCCATGTAGGGGTGTAAAAGCAAAACAAGACACATTCATTAAAATGGCTGATAGTAGAAGAACATCAATGATTTAAATATATGGGTCAGATCGGGGCTCATTAGTGGTTCATTCCAAGTGCCTTAACTCTGCAGGGAATAGTAATAATAGAGTACATGTTTATGGATGAGGTTTTTTTGCATGTGCTGTGCGCTCTGTGCAGCTGCAGCATGGCATGGACTGGTGTCCGACTCCTCACATAAATATGACACTGGTAAATTAATGACAAAGTGATAGAGCTGGGGTGGCAGTGGTAAATAAATTAGGCCTTGTGAGTAAGCTTCCTCAGAGATTTCAGACTTCAGAAGGAAGGGAAGAATAAAGGGACAGAAGAGGGAAGAGTGAGGGTGATGAGGAGTGGAATACACAGAAACAGATGAGCCGAAAGAATTTCCTCTTAGTTCTTTTTTTTCAGTCCCATCCCTTCTAGAGTTTCCTCACTCTTCCATCTTTATTTCTTTCACTCATCCGCCATAAAGCTAAATGCTTTGCTAGATGCTTTACCGTCTGCTCTAGCTTGCACTCCGACTCCCGTTCTTTTTTGAGAGACCAAGAGGTGAAAAGGACGAGGGAGACAAAGAGGGAAGAGATGGAAGATGATGGCTTTCAGAATATAGATACAATTTCAATATTAAGATGAGATACGATTTCAATAATAGAGCTCGGCCTCAGATCCCTTCCTCTCTTCCTGCCTCTCGGGGAGCCGTGCTGTCAGGTTGTGTTTTCGTCGGGATGGGTTAAACTGGGGGCTAATCCGTCTTACTCGTCTGATGACACACACAAACAACATAATCTGACATCGTGTAGCTTCTAAAACACTTGGAAATTCAGATGAAGAAGCAGACAACTTTGAAAACTCTGTAAGAGTCAAAGGACTGAAAATTATTGTTGGGTTGTGCGCACACATTCGAGAATACCACCTAAAATACAGCAGAGCAGTGTATGGTCAGTGTGTTTAAAAACAGGCTTGACACAAGGTGAATTCACTCTACATTTACTCCATATGAAGGAACTATTCATGTTTCATTCTAGTTTCCTGTTCTGTTCAGATTTTGCCGGCCAGATGTGTTACACAAGTGATCTGGAGGGACATTCTGACACTAATACATCAGAGAGCTGAGGCACTTTTGAATCGAGTAATTCACAAAGTGAAAAACCAAAAAGAATAGCTAGCACACTGGCTAAACACATGAAAAAACAAGCGCACCTTTACTGCTTCCACAGGAATTATGGAGGGAAGTAGCAGCCAGGTGCTGCGAATCAAATGCACTTGATTAACTGATCATCAGCTAGTGTGAGCACCTCTGTAAAAGCAGAAATTTGGGCAGTTTGCTGGTCTGGAGCATTTAGGTGTGTTTTAACACGATGCCACAATCTTACCAGGAGCGGCTGTCCCAGCCAATTCACCCCAACGTCAGATATGCAATGCTCAGAGAGAGCGCAAAAAACCAAGAGCTGGATCTCAGACTCCACTGTCCTCAGCTAGCATGTTAAACGGTAAAGGTAATTACAGTAAAATTAGGAAAAGAATGAACACATATGGCTTGTTGCGAAGGGTTTCTATAGGAGAAACCCTGTTCTCTCTAAAAGAATATGAAAGCATGGCTTAGGTTTGCAAAGTTGCATTTGAACAAACCACAAGACTTCTTAAAAAATGTCCTTAGGACAGACAGGGTAAAAGTCAAGATGTTTGCCCATAATGCACACCACCAGATTTAGTGAAAACCAAACGCAGCCTATAGTCACACACACCCCATACCATCTGTCAAGCATGGTGGTGGAGGGATGATGGTTTGGGCTTGTTGTGCTGCTACAGGGCCCAGGCACCTTGCAGACATTGAGTAAACCATGAATTCCTCTGTAAACCAAAGTGTTGTACAGTCAAATGTGAAGCCATCTGTCTGACAGCTATAGGTTCTGTTTTTGCAGCAGGACAATGATCCCAAGCACAGCAGCAAATCTACAACAGAAGAAAAAGGAAAGAATCAAGGTGTGTCATGTTGGACCCAAATGCGGGACGCAAGGCAGAACTAAACTCTAACAGCTTTTATTGCTGGAGGTTAAAAGGTACAAAACTCCAAATACAATAACAAAATCTCAACCAAGGCAATATTAAAGGCGAAAAAAAGATCCAAACTTCAACCTGACTGAAAGAAGAGAGGGACAAAATTGCACCACAACTGTGTGAGAGACTTATAGAGAATACTTTGGTATACAGAGGAGTTCACGGTCGACTTAATGACAAACAATAATGACAGCTACTTTAAGTTATTGCTGCTAATCATGGCACCACAAGCTATTAAATCATGGGGCTATTAAGTCATTCACAGGGCTTTATAGAGTCCTATGAAAACTTTTTTTTTTTACATGACTGTAATTAGCTCTACATGTGTAGCTAAGCTGAAACACCACTGTTTCTTTCTTCAGTAGCACTGTGCAGCCAGGCCTCTGGGGCTTTCAAATAGACATCATCATGGTTAATAAAATAACTAACTTTATTTGTCCCGCACAGGCAAATACAATCAATCCAAAGTAATTTGTTATATATTTTTGTAATCTGATTAATTTAAAGAAGACATTTCCAGTGGACATGGTAACAGTTCACGGTGATTTGATGTATAATAAAACAACCAAGACTGCCAATGTTTGGATGTTTGCGTCATTAGAACAATGTGTAGACAGTGCTTCTACATAACACAATCATCTGAATTACTCTGTCTGTCCAGGATATCCCACCTATTCAACATACAATCCTCTTTGGCTGTTTTTGCCACATGCTCAAAATGAATGCTTTGCTGAATGGTGAAATATTGATTCAAATGTTGGTTCTGTTATCAGTGAAATTATCGGTAAATGCCAGTGTTGTGTTTTCATTGCCATCCATACAGTCTTAGGTCATAACCGAGTTATTATTTTGACAGATGTAGCAGTATGCCGTGTTTTCTCCCCACTCTGTCATTTTGATAGAAGTTGACTGTTTTCATCAGTCCTAGAACTTTGTTATGTAACTCTGTGTATATCTGTTTGTTTTTGTGAACTGAAACGTGGTGTTGTTTACTGGAGCTTGCAATGTTGAAAATTGTCTAATGTTTGTGTTGTCTTTTTGATCATGGAAATGGACGGACATTTATGTAGGAATTTTCTAGTCCTCCTAACCACTTAAAGTATATGTATCCATGTGTATCCATGCATTAATACAGTGCATTGTCGGCGACACTTAAATCACTTTATCATGTCATCCAAGAACGATTTAGTTAGTTAACAGTTAACATGCACGTCTTTGAACCTGGAAGCATGTATGCATGATTACAGTCATGGTAAAAAGGAAGTTTCATTGCACTCCATAATTCAGTGACTTGTAGAGCCACCTTTAGCAGCAATAACTTGATATAATTGTTTTCTGTATGACTTTATCAGTCTCTCACATTCTTGCGGAGGAATTCGGGCCCACCTATCTTCACAAGGTTATGCACAGCTCTCTTAAGGTCCTGCCGCAGCATTTTAATCTGGTTAAGCTCTGGACTTTGACTGGGCCATTGCAACACCCTGATTCTTTTCTTTTGCAGCCATTCTGTAGATTTGCTGCAATGCTTGGGATCACTGTTCTGTTGGACGACCCAGTTTCGGAATCATTCTTTGCCAGTTGGTACGAGATGTCAAACAGCTCCATAATGTTCCAGAGGTCTTGTTGTTTGTTCAGATGCAATTTTGCAAGCATAAGCCGTGCTGCCGTGTTCTTTTTAGAGAGAAGAGGCTTTCTCCTGGCATTCCCTCCTAACAAGCCAAACTTGCTCAGTCATTTTCTAATCTTACGGTCATGAACTTCAACATTTAACATGCTAACTGAGGCCTGTAGAGTCTGAGATCCAGCTCACCTTGGGGTGAATTCACTCAGCTTTTCATTCCTGCAAAGATTGTAACATTGATCAGCAAACTGCCAAAATGTCTGCTTTTATAGAGGTGGTCTTTATTGCTGATGATCAATTAATCAAGTGTATCTGGTGAGTCGCACCTGGCTGCTACGTACCCTCTTCATTCCCATGGAAGCGGTGCTTAACTTTTTACAGTCATGTGAAAGCCTTTTTTCCACATGACTGTGTATCCTGGGGAGCAGTCTTGACTACAAGGTTTTTCCATCAACTGATATTTTTCAGCTACATAATTTAATTCTCATTATTATTTTTTGAATCGTCATTTGTATCAAATTACTTTTGAATCCTTGGAATTTGTTTCCTGTGCATTATGTTCTCCATGTAGTTCTTTCTATACTAATGTAAGAATACTCAAATCTGACAGCTTTGATACTTTAATCACCCACTTTGAATGTTATCAGCAGATTAAATGTCAGTTTTGAGTTATCACTCCTATATTTGAACACTCTACCTACTAGCAGGTGTGTATGAATCATTCCAATCATCGATAACTAGATAGCAGATAACCAGCAACCAGATATTTTGCAGTCATGTGAATAAAGTCAGTAAAATCTTCATTGGCGTTTGTAATAGATTTGCTGATGGATGCCATGTCAGTACAAAATTTTGCATTATCTGAGTCTGAAAAAAAATGAACCCAAAGAATGAACTTTTCCACCAAAAGCAGGCAGTTTTGGTGAGAAAAAGCAACTGAAAATGAAATTTCTGAAATTTAAGTTTAAGAAATTGATTCCTGAAAGAAACCTAGTCTAGGTTAAAGGTGATGAAGCAAATGACCAATAAGATCACCAGTTCCACCACCGAATGCGGGTTTTAATATAAACCAAACTGGAGGTGGAGGACAGCACCTGCTGGCTTTATCTATGCTGACCTGAGGGACGGCACAGAAGCTGTGACCAGTAAACAACTAGTCACAGCCATTTCATGGGTAGTTACTTTTGGAAGCAGCTTAAATCTCTTATTGTGATTAAAAGTGAATGTTTTCTAAATATCATAAAATGAAACAAAAAAAAATGTGTAAGCCTCCAATTACTTCTATTCTGGAATGTATATACATTTTGTCCTCATTTAATATGACTGGATGAGCCGGAGGCACATTCTGTTGTGAGTCATGTCTGACAGACTGGCCTGAATAGGTAAGGAAGGCAGAATGAGGGAGACTGGGTGAAGAGTGTTATCTTTAAAAAATACAGGCCCTATTGAAAACATTCTTTTGTCGTGAGTGTCGTCTGTAGATGCTCTTTGAAATGGTGTGGTGCTCATTTCAAGAAGCCATATATGTTTGGCTGAGTGTGCCAATCAAAAATAAGAAAATACAGCACTTTCTGCCTTCCTCTGAAATTCTACTTTAAAAATGTATAAATAACTTAAACTTATATCAGACGTTTTATAGATTTGCCATACATAGAAGTACAAGAAGAAGAATTTGCTGCTTTTTTGAAGTCTGACAATCCAGAGGCTTGGGCTGCTGTTGAAACTTACTTGGACTTTCTTTTAGCAGTAAATTATTTAAAAAAGACATTTAGCGGGTGGCCACCCTTTCAAATTCCTGCAATGTTATCAGTTGCTTCATAATAAAAGATTCATTTAGTTATGTTCAGTTGTTTTACTGCTTTTGTTTCTCTTACCTGACCAGGAGATTAAAATCCACACATACACCGTACCCAACACGTCACACTGTATAATCTGTCATTAACTGCACAAGCTTAACACCATTAAGGTATCATCTTCCTCTTTCATCCTTTCATCCCACTTGTCCATTGACTCCCAAAGCAGGAGCAAAGAATTTCCCTTTAACTGGAGCAGAAAATTCAGACTGCCTGCCTTATAGCCCTTGTCCCTCCCAACCTCACACACGAAAACTTGCACGCACTATTCTTTTGCCCTTGCCCTTTAAACTGAAAATAGTGTGGGAAATATATATATGTGTGTGTGTGGAGAAAGCTTGGAAAATTGGGACATATGGCTGTGTATTCCCTGAGATCCCACCTAAAACACTGCAGTATTCAAGGCATAAATCACCCAGATTGCTGGGTATCTGCACTTTTGTTTATGCATCCATGAGTGCGTTTGCATGTGCGTGCCCCTACACATGCTTACACGTATGCACACACACACACACACACACCTTAGCACAGGTTTGTGAGTATTTCTCTACTAGCACTGTGAGAGGATCACACACATTCATTTGCAATCACATGCCTGCATATTTTATGTACACTGTGTGTTCACATGCGCGCCTGTTTGTGTGTGTGCCTGCTTGTGTGTGATTTGCATACTAGTGCACCATAATGGGGCTACTCTACAAATCCTGGCCTCAAGCCTTGGTCCACCCTGCTCTCCTCTTTCTCCCTCACGCTCTCCTTTTCAGGTTCAGTGCAGGTTCTCTAATGCTATCACTCTTACCATATGGTGGGAGCATCAGTTAAACTGCTGCTGTTTCAGCACTGCATGGCCTGTGTACAGATCACTGACACACACACGCATGCACGCACGCACGCACACACACGCACGCACGCACGCACGCACGCACACACACACACACACACACACCATAACAATATGACTGGTTTGTGTAGCTGTGTTTTTCTTACACATTATCAGTGTGTCCAAACCTTTGACTCACACTGTCTGTATGTGCTTTTTTTCAGGTGCTGTTTGTTTTCCTCTTTTGTCCCCCACAGGTGCAGCAGTTGGTGAACCATTGTGTTTTTCTACTTGTGCTTTATCCTATTGTTCTTATATTTTTTTGCATACCCCCATTTTCTTTTTTTTTTATTGCTTTACCCCCCTGCCAGTCAGCTCTGGCATTGCCTTACTAGCTATACACTTATCACCACAATAACACTAATGAATAAATAAAAGAAAAAGAAAAAAAACACTAAGAAGAGGAGCCTATAGAGAATTTATTGAGCTCATCTTGGAAAAGCAAAGGTGGGAACATCGGTGGAGTCACTCAGCTGAGCTGTAAGATGTTCTAGCTGCACGTTTCTTTGTTTGTTTTGGCTGACAGATGTAGTGCAATTAAAATTAAAACATGTCCTACATAAAACTACCCACACCCTAACCTCTGTAATGGCAGAGTGCAGAAAAGTCTTTCAAGTGGAAAAACAAAGTCAGTCACACCCTCATTTTTAGATCATGAAATGTGGCTTTAGTAGTCAGTGCACATTCCACTTTGTACTACATGTATGACACACAGAAACCAATCTATTTTTCTGATAAGACAAAACTATTCTGTTGGTGTTTCCCAGAAGGAAGCCACCTCCTTATCTCCAAGCATGGTAACTCACATTACAGCATGGAGAAACAGCACTAAAGGCCTGAAAATGTTTCATGATTAATGAGTCCTTTCAAATTATGTAATGTAACAGTGATGAGTTGGAGAAGTGTAACAAAGGGTCACCAACATAATGTTTCAACTCTACTGTGAATTAAACACAGCTTTTCCTTTTTGTGCGCTGTTTCCTGGAACAATTTTAGTTGAATAAGAATAGAATAGAATAGAATAGCTTTTTATTGTCATTGTCATTACATACAACGAAATATCGTGAGAACAGCCATCCAAGAACATACACAAGCAAAACAGACAGGGGGGATGGTATTCCCGGGCCGCTGCCGATGTGGCGCCGCCACGGAATTTATCCCATCAAAAGTGAAAACATCACAATAGGAAAGTTAGGTTAAAAAAATTCTTCTCGTACTATGCTCAGATGTGAGCACAGTACCAGAGTCCAAAAAAACCACCCCAGCAGAAGCATTAGCACATTTAGCGGAGACAGCGTAGGAAGGTTGGTAGGGGGTGGGGGGGGTGCCGAAGGAGACGAGAAGGAAGGGCATTGGAGCCAGCTGCCAGCCAAAACAGTTCGCTGATAGTGATGACGTGCGTC